>JADLIF010001570.1:0-12522 GCA_016648015.1 Steinernema khuongi | reverse complement strand
AGAAAGCGCGCCTCGCGTACTACAATATGCGTACGGCGAAGATTGGCGCGAGTCGAACCTGTCGCCTAAAAAAGCGAAAAACAGATTTACGCTACGCCGTCGGCGTAAAACTATGGCCCGGCCTTTAAGGCATTATCTAGGCGAAAATCACGAAACCGCTTTCATGTTCTTACTGGTGATTCTAATGTCATTGTTCACATCGGTTGTCCTGGTCCTCGCCTGTTTATGTGCCTTCCTCAGAGGACCGGTCACGTCAAGAAGCTTTCTTGGTACCCCATCAGAGCGTCGATTGTTAATCGAGAAATGCGCCAATGGTGATCCCGAATATGTCGGGGGGTTGATGTGATTACTGTATTGGCCTGTAGTCAGTAGCAAGAACGGGAAATTACACTTTATAACCATGTCACAATTTATGAAATGACCGGATAGTTTCATAATAAACGTATTCGCAAACTGCCTGGTTGTAACGATTAAGTTTAATGTAGTTTCCCATTTCACCGCGAAGCCACGCGTCTGGTCCTCTGGGTATCATCCAGAAGGCGCAGACGAACAGAGAAGAAAGAGACCACAGACAGTCAAAGAAAGGCTCCCTGAGGATTCTACACGAAAGTACGGTATTGAAGAGTGGTGCGTTTATTCCGTTAGTTGTGACAGCTCTGTTCGTAGTCCGTGTGTAGTCTGTTTTTTTTTGCGAAGTGCGAGGAGAGGAAGGAGGGTGTGCTCCAGGCTGTTCGAGGAACAGGAACTGCCGATGTATGATCGGTTTCCTTATTGGGGCCTTCTATTCGCCAGAGGTTTGCTTAACCCAAGGTCGCATATCTCCGCGTAGGAGTGTCGGATTTTGGTGTTCTCGACGTCGTCTTGTACTTGACGCTGTTATTTCTTTTGTCTAGTTCGGCTTGGCCAAAATTTCCGCGCCTTGTTCTATCCCTCAAGGTGTACGACGTTTGCTCTAGTTCGCATTTCTGCGCGTATCAGCTGTTTGTTTCGACTGGTAATCAGCTCTTCAGGTTAATCACGGAGCGCAGTACTTCCTGTCCAGTCCCGTCCCGCAAGAAGAGAACCCGGTCGGTGGTCGGACAAGGTTAGTTTACTCGGCTTTCGCTCCCCGATTTTACGTGCACGTTTAGGCGGATCAATGCAGAACTTCATGACGCTCCGATCAAGGCGAAAGGTAAGATGCTTTTTCCAATATTTATGCCTTACTGTGTTCCTTAGTTGGTCGTTGTAGATATCTCGTTTATCTTAATAAGTGGTTGTTCACCAGTTTGACCTGCAACTGTAATTAATGCTATCCTTCTATTTCAGTGCAGCGTTGAAAGGCGCCGTACTGTGATCGTACCGCCTAGCCACCTCGACTGCAAAAAGGCTCTTGGAGTGCTTGAACGCATGCAGGTAGCTATCGACGCTGACACGCGCGCTGTACTAGAGAGGGCCTTTCAGAAAGGTAGATTTGAATTCAGAGACAATGGTAAGTGTGCGAAAATTTTAGTTGTAAATGAACTTGGTTTCGTGGGGGATTTGATTTTAGCTATATAGTTCATTGTAGCGTCCTTCGATTAAAGTAGGACAGAGGGTCGATTTTAGTTTTGTTGTTGATGTTATTCTCTTCTCATTTTTTTCAGATGCCATGAACGATTTCGCGGAGAAGATCAACCAATGCGCCATGAAGGCCCGTGAAAAGCTCAAAGAAACTGAAATACAGGTGAGTCGAAAGATGCGCTGCTTTAGTTTGACTGCCTCATATTTAGATAGCGCTGCACAGGGAGCGCTGGGAGCGTGTCAAGGATCTCTTGGACCTATGGCGAACAGATGAAGATGCATTCAAGCGGGCAGGAATGAAATTCATGGAGGAACAGGTTACCGGGACAAACTAATAATGATATCTTATAGTTATTCTTTAGGAAGAGAAGCACTGGAAGTAGCTGTGAAGCATTTACGACGAGGGAACCACCGTTGACATTTGTTGTTTAGTTTTATCAGTTGCAACATATAAGATCTACAGTTATGATTCTTTTGAGTGTTCAACAGTCCTAAGCTCCTTCAGCTCAACCATTCTTATGTGTTTCAGCTGAAGGACCTCTCTGTCCTGCTACGGTGCTTTGATAGTTCACCTATTGCGACAATCTACTCATGTTGAGGAGGAGGCTCCGGATTTCTGGCATCCCTTGTTTATTAGCTGGAGTCATCCGATAAGATTACAACGACATAAGCTTTTGAAATCTGCTTAAGAGTCGCTGTTTCTACGAAGTAAAGCTGTTCAAAGCAGCTTTGTAGAGTATATTTAGCTAATAACTTGGGGTCAACAGTCTTGGGTAATATTATATTACATCTTTATAAAAAGCTAACTGTAGAGAGCGAGCCAATGCCGCGAGCATCCGCTTCAGTTCTTTGTTAAAGTAGCTATGTTCATATATAGGTATAATTTGTTTATTTAAAAATAAGAGGGATCACAAGTGGAAAAAACCCGATTCTTCTTATCGGCTGTTTATCTGGATCCACTCGAGCTGCTGAGCAACCGAGATGTCTTTCGTCTGCTCGTGAGTAAAGGTCGTGAAGATCACCTTGCTGTCTAACGTGGGGTACTCGCTCGTGTGCCGGCCGTACACAACATTGTTTAAAAGGATTTCATCCTCTGAAATATCGTTTGCATGACATTAAGTCAACATTGAGGGAACGTACTTTTAGACCACATAGCATAAGTGTTCTGTGCTTCTTTGATGTTGGCATCATTGGCTTGCTTAAGGATGCTACTGTAGTTGCTCACGTTGGCATTGTGCACTTCAAGGCTGGAGCACATATCGGTGCCCACAGAAGCTGACCCAGGCCAGAATCCTGTCTCCTCATTACACGTTGGGAAAGGAGCCATGTTCTCCGCTACACAAATGCACAGGCCGTAGTTTCCTCCGGAGATGCCAATGAACGTGGTTATCCTATGGTTTATCGGGTCGCCTAGTGAGCAGCAATTTCCTAGGATTGTGTTCGATCATGGCCGTACATTGGGGACCTCCTACCTTCTTCATCCGTCACAGTCAGTCCCTTGATGACGGGACGTACGAGGGTGACACCCATTGAGTGGGAAATAATGTTAATCTTCGGAGAACCCGTGTAGTCCAACACGGCTTCGATGAATTTCCGGACGTACATCAAGTAGCCGCAGTTATGAGTCCGTTTGTAGGAGTTCTGAGCGTTGCGGTCACCCCACGTCGTGGCGTACAGCTCCGATGTCTTATAGCCGTTTCGGAGGAAATATGCTATGGAACTGGACCAACCAGTACCGTACTTCTGCCCATTGCTGAGGGCCCCGTCCGAGTTTCCGTGAATGAAGATCACTGGCGTTTTGCTGATCTAAGAACAAAGAATAATGTTCCCATGGAGGGCTACGAGAAAGTATTGTTCAACTTACCCTCTCCGCCGAGCTATTTTTTCCACCGTAGCTCCCGATTGCTCCGAATTCAGGTCTGGCAAAGTTATAGATTGCATACTTGCTTCTGAAAACAAGAGTACAGCGATGCAGCGAACACAAACACTACTTTAGGAGCCATTCCTGGAAGTCCTGAGTGATTGGTCCAAGGGGCGAACTAAGGTTAAAAGCCGTGTGGACACTACCAAAGGTCGCAGAAAGACACAGAAGAATGATGAAAAGCTGCCTCATTGTCACCGCGTTGGATACGGACCTATGGCGGTGGGTGTCCCTTATGTGTATGCGGTTATCACACAATTGCTCATATCTCTGTGCCGAAAAATCAGAGCACAGTTAACAGGGCGTGGTTGGGGCAGGTACGGTTAATGGGCACACCGAAGCACATACATTTTTAATAGTTTTTTATTGACGGTGCTTGATGGACCGTAATCCAAATATGCGGATTTCCTTCTGCCAAATACTTCAGAGGCTTTAATTGCCCCAAAGTCCAGCAGGTATAATATTGTGTTTTGAACAGGGAAGAATCGAGAAGTTCCGTCGGTTGGCTCTGATGTGTGATAAGGGGTTCTTCAAAGAACAACGAACAGTTGCGTTTCACCGCTGTTGATTAAATCATTTTTCTATTATTCCTGACGTGGAAGATGTGCCATACGATCTTGTCAGTTTCTCTGTCAGTATCTTGGCACATTGAAAAATGAGGAGACCATTTTTATCAAATACATCCATTTTTCATAAAAATAACTTTGACTGCTGTTGCACGCTATCTGCTCCTTCTTTTTTCGGGTTTCGAAAGTGCCCAACTCCGAGCTCTGAGCTTCTAGTGAAGTCGCGCTCATTTTTGCGGTTTTCCCTCTATAGCCACCTTTTGATTTTCTACATTCCGACACCATGATCCATTGTTTGCAGGATTCAACCAGCTCATTCTTGTGACTTACATGTCAGGAATACCAAGTTATTTTTGAATATTGCCACGATCAATGCAAAATTTTGCAGGAAATAGTACCAGGATATTCACGGTTATAGGTGGGAAAACGAAATTAATTCCATGAACTATTTCCGCGTTCCTATTGGAGATGGGTTGAATCCAAGAACTCATCTGCGAAGATGAGTTTGGTGTGCGAACCATTGAACACAACGTCCGCGAATCAGCGAACATATAAGGAAGATCGTTATGATATGTAATGGACTACGCCGTCCACAGGCTCATAACACATTTTTGATAGGCCTGAATTCGATAGCAGGCACTGTAAGCGTCCAACCTGATCAGTTGAAAATTGTGCATAAATGTCGTACTTTTCAACCCGAAGTTACTCACAATCTAGTCCAGTTCAAAAATGTCGAGTTTCCTTATCACATTTTTCCGCATTGACGGTTGGTGATCTTTCGATTTTTCCGCGGGAGCAGATTATCTAGAGCGAAGCATGCGCCATCTTACCGGGAAGTGGCAATGTCCGTCCGACCTTAACGCTATGTGTTTTGGTCCGCGATGGGGCACGTTGCACCGACTAGAATACGGAACGAAGTACAGTTTTTGTCCATTGAAATATGGTAAAGGGCGAACTCTTCTATGGGAGAAATATAAACACACAAGGGTATTTATACACAACACGAGACGGCGAAGCATTGTCTGGTCTGGGGAGTGGACAGGTAGACCTCTAAAGGTCACCTGTCCAGAAAATTCTGCAGATACTATCTCCTTTGCTGCTAATTCATAGTTAGACATGCGTCATATTACACGGAACTAGATTGAGCCAAAACATACAAACAAGGAAGACAAGTGCAAGGAAGAAACGGACCAACGCGAGATTTTATCTTAATCGACCTGACGTGAGATGTAGCACATGTTCCTCGTTTGTGCAAGGAGCCGACATATATATCCAATGGATACCGAGAATCGAATTGATTACTGCTAAGCTTCTCCGAGGTTACGCAAGTGTACAAAATAAACGCAGCAACAATAACCTAACATCATCTATCATAATTGTTCTCCACTAAACGCTTACCCCTGCAGCATTCGTTGTGGGTCTTATCAAGTTGTGTGCAGAATCGAACGCTGATTTGTGCGTTGCTCAATGAAGCGCCAAAGCAGAAGTTAAAGATGTACATGCAAAACGACAGATAAGCTGCGGACATTTATTTTAGTCCTTTTACCACTTAAGCCATTTTAAATGTAGTGTTATCAGTTTCTTATTCTTAGGAGCATATGGTCGCTTCCAAACAATATAAAAACCGGTAAGCGAAAGGCAAAATAATATAAGATATATCACTGAAATAAGGAACAAAACGCGCCAATTGAAAGCCAATACGAAATTCAGTGTTTTGTGTTTTGTTCGCATCCTAAGACCCTCTTTTACTTCCGCGCTCGCTGATGGTCTTATGATCCTTATCAGGTCACGTAAGTATGTGCACAACGCAATGCTCTTTTGTGTTTTGATATATTTGATATGTTTTGATATGAAGCCCTGCGTGGATATGACCAAACATGTCTTCTCTGTAATGTGTAAAAACATGTCCTTATCCTTATGCAATTGTTTGATCAACTAACTGTTATTATGTGCGATAGGAGCTGGGATTCAGTGCGGATCATTAGCGAGTGGAAACTTTGCCTAGACTAGCGGACCTGTTTCCCGATTTTGGCTCATTAGTATCAAGAACACACGCCCAAAAATGTGGAATAAAACGAGGACCGCACACACCATTACCACCACCTCTACAAATGAAGTTGTTTATTCTGTTCGCTCTCCTACTGGTAGCCGTATTCGGCCAGTCGCCTCCTGTATGCATGTCCACTACGTCCATCACATTGATGTCACACATTTCAGCCCCCGCCTCCTGGCGGAAGCCCGCCACCTGGTGGACCTCCTCCTCCACACAATTGCACCGGTCGGCCTGGAGCACCTGGAGGACCACCGCCTGCCGGAGGTCCACCCCCACCTGGAGGACCAACGCCGCCTCCCAGTGGGTAGAAAAGACGGATGAAGATAGTTTTATTTGGGGAAAGTATTGCTCTGTTATCCGAATAAAACATTTGTTGCACGTTGAAAGTAGTTACCACAGTAACATTATCGTCTCTAGAAGATGCTTCGAACTATTACAGTCATTGCCATATTTTGGAGAGTACCATATTTTGTGGACCCTGGAAAAAAAACTCTGATCATTATGATATGTAATGGAGTACGCCGTCCACAGGCCCCTCGTACTGTGGCACATAACACGTTTTTCATGGGCCTGAATGTGATATGACCAGAGGTGGGGGCCATCCGAAAGTATCGGCTCATCCGATCCGCCATCTGATCCGGTCCCCCATCCGGTCATTCGGATGAACCGTGCCCACCTCTGGATATGACACTAAAGTACTGTCTGGCTAGGCAGGGATTAATGACACCGCACCAGTGGATTACGTTGATTACTCAACAAAACAAAAGTATATCTTGATTCAACACTTCAATCGACAAAATATCACTGTCGGCTTTGAAATTCAGTTACCAGAAAGGTCTAACTTCATCTCACGAGCCAAAATAGATGTTAATGAGATTTTCTGACGACTTCTAGCGGTAATTTCGAAGTATCCCCTGGTTTATTACGTCTTTGCCGCATACGAAAACAACTGTCCTATGAATGGGGCTTCTGATGAACCACTGGTACGAACGAAAATAATGCTCTCTGTAATGAGTCATTCCGATAAAAATGAGCTATTGTTTATTGTGAATCACATGTAACAAAATACATAGGTGAGTAGGCGCTGTGGAGAAATGTCCTTTAGAAAATATCTCACTCTCTTGTAATGCAATAATAAATTGTCTGCTGGTGTTAATTCTTTGCGGCGATCTCTGTCACTGTTGTTTTAAATTGAATTTGAGGTAATTTAATTGCTTGGGTAGCGTTTGTATGTAGAGCATAAAGTAACCAACCATGCGTAACTAAAACATGAATATTGCAAAAGCAGAAAATCTAGCCGTTTTGTTGACGAGAATTGGGACAATAATGTGTAATAAATCGGCCTCTGTAAAGGCGCGGTCACAGTTAAAGTCATGCGGCATGCGGCCGAACAAAAAAGTCAAAAAAAGTCATGCGCATGACTTTTTTGTTCTGACTTTAACTATGACCGCGCCCTAAGGGAGAACCGACCAACAACTAACGGTGATCGCGGCGGGATCTCTACAAATGTATATAACAGTAGATGCTAACAAAGTCATTTGTTTCCAACAGTATCCACACTAGATTATTTTATTAAAAACCTGACACAAATACAGAAATATCAGAACATTTGAATGGACTGTGAACAGATCACAAAGCCATTTCAGATTCCACATGCGATGTCCGCATGACCGATCGTGTTGGCATGACACTTGTAGTCAATTCCTTCATTATTCTGTTTCCAAGAAGAAGAGCCACCACGCCGCTGCGGATCGTCTTGTTAACAACTAGGTAAATGATCGCAGGTGCTCCTAAAAGTGAATAAATATATACCATCACTAAAGCCAAGTTCCATACCGTTGCTAAACTGCCACGTAACGTTAACACCAACACTGACCGAAGAAGGAACGGGGTAGAACTGCATATAGTCGTAAATGAAAGCGCTCAGGAACGTGAATAAGCAGAGGAAGAAAGCTTGGACGGTCATCTAAATTCTTCTTATTACTAGAGTTAACACTAGTATTCGTTACAATTCTTTGGACCCTTGACATTTTCTTGTCCGCGGCACGTCCTTTCCACCAAAGTGAGACGCAAAGGAAGATGTAGAGACTGGGAAGCGCAATGACGATGAAGATATTGTGGATGAAGTGATATTTGTTAACGTACTTAAATACAGTTTGGTAAGGGCGCTGGCGGGCGGGGAATATCACCTGGGATCTTTCGATAAACTCTAGGCCTGGAATGTTCTTGTATGGATCGTAGAACCACGCATATGATGTTGCGCTGAATGTCATTCCAGGTGCCCAAACGACGAAAATCATGCTGTACAAGATGCAGGCCAGCAGCCAGTAATAGGTTCTGTGGCCGTCAAACGACTCGTAGAGGTATCGCGGTTTCCATATTTCTACACATCTGTTGAAGGCCAGTAGCACGACACTCATGGATTGACTTGCCCACATCGCTAAATCGCTTTGCTTATCCCCCAATATTTCGACTTCTTAGAACTACCTACGCCGGCGTTGCCTATGATGTACTCCAAGTCGATGTAAGGACAAGCCACCGCACCCTTGATGGCGAACATTCCAGTGATCAGTCCGCTAACCGTTAAACACATGATATCGCTTACGCCGACATACAACATGATCTTGTAGCCAGCCCATTTGTACAGCCGAGATTTGACCATGACAACGAGGCAAGGAATGTAGGGAATCTGTGCGGATTACTATATGTATAACAGCCTCATAGGCAACTTACGGTCATGATGATGCCGATGGCGATGAACGCAACTCCGAGAGGAACATTTGGCTTTCCTTGTTGCCACCATTCCTCATCGCTCATATAGGAGCAGTTGTACAGTTTCCGGTATTCGCTGTGGCGAAGTATCAAAAGCTCCATGACTAAAAATGAAGAGCATAATGTCGGTAAAAGAACATAAATGGGGAATATGAATATCGCGTAAAGAAAGGGTGAGGCGGGACTAATTAAGGCATGTTTTTACATGACCATAACGCCAGTGTGGACGTTACTCATACAGGCATAGTATTGGACACTTTCAATGATACCTTTATAACGACATAAATAGTTGTAAATGAATAATGAGTTCAACCGATGATTCAGAAATTGGTGGACTTTTTGCAGCAACGTAGTTCAGCACCATTCCGGGGATGAGAGGTAGAAAAACTAAACAATTCCCAAAAAGCGTGTGCCTTATTTCTTTCCTAAAAAGCGTGGGCCGTACTTTCTGCAAAGAAGTCGTAAGAAAGGAATAGCGCACAGCAAACAACAAAATGCTGGGCCGACCAAAGCTTCACTGGTTGCATCTTGCCAATAACAGCCACGCAGCGACCACCCATCTATATATGCTTTTGCCTTCCTGTGTGTGATTGCTGTTATTGTTGATCGAGATAAAGAAAACGTCATGCCCTGTTCGTACCGAACCTCAAATCACGGAGCACAAGAAAGGAAGGACATCACGAGGCAAAAAAAAGAACATCACGGAACAAAAAGAGAATAGATGTTTTTGGCACTCAAATGATGTCCTGGCACAAGATTACGCAGCCCGCTTAGGACTATTGCGCATCCTATCGTGTGTGAAGATGCAACCCACGCAAATTGTAGCACTCACTGAGTCCGTTTGCTACGATGATAGGCACTGACAGTTTTTTGTGCATTTGTGTTATTGCGAATGCACTTCTTAAGTAAAATAATCTGGGAATACTGTAGTGTTGTCGATTCGAATATCCGAGAGTTTTACAGCTAGCTTCTAGCGTTCCAGCAGTTTCATTCAATAAATCTGTGATATGATATCTTCCCTTTTTTTCTATCTCATAGTTAGCTCAACCATGCGTAACTAAAACACGAATTGAGCAAACACAGAAAATCTAGCCGTTTTGTCAACGAGAATTGGTACCGTAATGTAATAGTAGATGCTAGCAAAATTTTTTTTCCCATAGCATCCACACTAGATTATTTTATTAAAAACCTGGGACAACTGCAGAAATACCAAAATATTTGAATGGGCATGGGCTGGAACAAGATATCATTACAAGGCCATTTCAGATTCCACATGTGATGTCCGCATGACCAATCGTGTTGGCGTGACACTTGTAGTCAATTCTTTCATTATTTTGTTTCCAAGAAGAAGAGCCACCACGCCGCTGCGGATCGTCTTGTTAACAACTAGGTAAATGATCGCAGGTGCTCCTGAAAGTGAAGAAATACTTTCATACCGGCCAAGTTCCATACCGTTGCTAAACTGCCACGCAACGTTGACGCCAACACTGACCGAAGAGGGAACAGAGTAGAACTGCATATAATTGTAGACGAAAGCGGTCAGGAACGTGAATAAGCAGAGGAAAAAGGCTTGAATGGTCATCTAAATGCTCATTATCACTTGAGCTAGCACTATTGTTCATTACAATTCTTTGGACCCTTGACATTTTCTTGTCCGCGGCACGTCCTTTCCACCAAAGTGAGACACAAAGGAAGATGTAGAGGCTAGGAAGCGCAATGACGATGAAGATATTGTGGATGAAGTGATATTTGTTAACGTACTTAAATACAGTTTAGTACAGGCGCTGGAGGGCTGAGGATATCACCTGGGATCTTTCGATAAACTCTAGTCCTGGAATGTTCTTGTATGGATCGTAGAACCATGCATATGATGTTGCGCTGAATGTCATTCCAGGTGCCCAAACGACGAAAATCATGCTGTACAAGATGCAGGCTAGCAGCCAGTAATAGGTTCTGTGTCCGTCAAATGAATCGTAGAGGTATCGCGGTTTCCATATCTCTACACATCTGTTGAAGGCGAGTAGCACGACACTCATGGATTGACTTGCCCACATCGCTAAATCGCTTTATTTCTCCCCCAACATTTCGACTTCTTAGAACTACCTACGCCGGCGTTGCCTATGATGTATTCCAAGTCGATGTAAGGACAAGCCACCGCACCCTTGATGGCGAACATTCCAGTGATCAGTCCGCTAACCGTTAAGCACATAATATCGCTTATGCCGACGTACAACATGATCTTGTAGCCAGCCCAGTTGTACAGCCGAGATTTGACCATGACAACGAGGCAAGGAATGTAAGGAATCTGTGCGGATTACCATATGTATAACCGCCTCATTGCCAACTTACGGTCATGATGATGCCGATGGCGATGAACGCAACTCCGAGAGGAACATTTGGCTTTCCTTGTTGCCACCATTCCTCATCGCTCATATAGGAGCAGTTGTACAGTTGCCGGTAGTCGCTGTGGTGAAGTATCATGAGCTCCATAACTAGAAATGCAGAGCATAATGCTGGTCATAGAACTTAAATAGGGAATGTGAACATCGAGTGGAGAAAGGGTAAGGCGGGACTAATTGAGGCATGTTTTTATATGATCATAATGCCAGTGTGGACGTTACTCGTACTTCATTACTCGGCCACCTTTAATGATACCTCCATAGATAGTTGTAAATAAATAATGTTATAGAGTTCGACCGATGATTCAGAAATTGCTAGTTTTTTTCCGTAACGTAGTTCAACGCCATTTCATCCACATGAGGCAGATGAGAGGGAGAGAAACTAAACAATTCCCAAAAAGCGTGAGCCGTACTTTTTGCAAAGAAGTCGTAAAAAAGGAACAAAGCACAACAAACAACGTTCTTTTCCTTTTTTAAATTCCGGGCCGACCAAAGCTTCACTGCTTGCATCCTGCCAGTAACAGCCACGCAGCGACCATTCATTTATATATTCCTTCGACTTCCTGTAGGTGATTGCTGTTATTGTAGTCGAGATAAAGAAAACGTCATGCCTTGTTCGTACCGAACTTCAAATCACGTAGCACAATAAAAGAAGAACATCACGGGGCAAAAAAAAAAAATAAGAACATCACGGAGCAAAAAAGAAAAGATGTTTTTGGCACGCGAAAGATGTTCTGGCACAAGATTACGCAGCCCGCTTAGAACTGTTGCGCATCCTATCCTGTGTAAAGATTGTAGTACTCACGGAGTCCGTTTGCTGCGATGATAGGCACTGTCAGTTTTCTGTGCATCTGTTCTATTGTCAATGCACTTCTTAAGTAAAATAACCTGGAAATACGGTAGAGTTGTCGATTCGAACATCCGGAAGTTATACCTAGCTTCCAGCGTTCCAGCAGTTCCATTCGATAAGTCTGTGATATGGTATCTTCTCTTCTCATTGCGGCTAACTTCAACATCTGTGCTATATACTGCATCCGCGTTGTGTTCCTCTCCTTGACGACATAGAGCAACCGTGAGTCACACCTGCTTACTACTCTCAAACCAATGACTCACCATATCTTGAAACTTTTAATCTCAACTCTGTGATAAATATCACCTATGTCATCTCTGGAACAAGTTCTTCGCGTTCTCCCTGGCACAAGCCTATTGACACCATATCTCAGAGGCGATCTACTTCCGATGTACAAACATATAATGGCGCGCAGCTGT
>JADLIF010001569.1:0-11996 GCA_016648015.1 Steinernema khuongi | reverse complement strand
CAGAACAACAGATTGTTGACTGCATGAAAGAAAAACCAGCTGACGAACTAATTGGTTGGCAGAGGGATCTGGAGGACGAGAAGGTTCAAGCGTTCGACGGGCCTGCTAAGAACTCACCACTGTTCCCAGGGACTTACGCTTCCCTACTGAGGAACGGTAAGGCTAAGCCTATGATCGTCGGAACAATGAAGTACGAGTTCGCTGAGCCAAAGGCGGATGTAGTCAACTACAGAAAGAAGTTCTGTAGTTTCTTTTGCCACTTTTTTGAGTACTACTCGGATGAGGCGAACGACGAATGTGTCAGATTTTACCTTAACGAAACAGGAACGTACTCTGGTTGGTTTACCAACTCATATAAGACGCAAATGGAAATAATTTTAGGCGAGTACTCTGTTGAAGCCGAAGCTATTCACGCCTTGAATTACCGAGACGCCGTTACTTGGCACTCAAAAGGGACGCCCATCTATCTGGACTCCTTCCAAATGCCAAATCGTTCTAATCATGCCAATGACATGTTCTTTGCCGTGGGTCTTCACTACAGCGACCATTTGACTGAAGATGAGAAGTTCATGGATCAGTACTACCCAGCGATATTCAGAAATTTTGTCAAAACTGGACGGCCTGACAACAGTAAAACAATGGCAAAAGAAGCCTAATTTATATTACCTTCTAGAATGGGAGCCTCTGAAGGAGGACGGAAGTGGCTACTTCTCCATTGAGGCCATAACGAACGGCTCCAACATTATTCTTCCACATCAAGAGAACACCTACTTCTACCAGAACCAGATCCACTTCTGGCTCTCCCACCTTTCTTCCGTTAACGAGAGGGCGATCGAAAGGCAAAATCGCACTGAAAGAAGTGTCCTCAGCAACTCGTTCCTTGTTCCTCTTTTCACCAATCAGCTCCCGCTCGACACAAATTCTAACGTTGCAGCATTAAAGGAAGCGAACGAATCCCTCCTCTCCGCCTTCTGGGTGGTGGTTGTGATCGCTCTCATCCTAGCCGCAGCACTCCTCGTCATGGCCATTTCCAATCATTTGAACGCAACAATCCAGAATAGTTATTATTTCGCAGAAGAAACGGAGATCTTTGGGAATACTGGAAAGGCGGGGGTCGTACTGTACGGAAGCATTAACTGAGCACATTTCTTTTTTTATAATAAATTAGTTGTATAGCGAATGTCATTCACCCTTATCAGTGACAATAAAAAGCGTCCTTTAAGTGAGGACAATCCTTGTTCTTCTCTTGCTACCGGGATTAACGTCCCTTTGAATACCCTTTGGAAGAGTCTTTTAGAAGATTACTTTATTAAGCAGGAACTCAGTGCCAGCTTAATTAGTGGTGGATTTATTTTCATGTGATTTTTGTTCTCTATATACCTTTTTATCCATTGTTGCACTGCACACACCTTACTTGGGAAGAGTATGTTTACATTCGCTTACAATTAGTTGGTATTTTAAGCACTAAATTCTTCTCAGTAATTTTTGACAGTTCTGTGTTATACGCGGTGTCATATACCAAAGAAAGAGTTGTTACCATAAAGATATTTAAAACACCGAATGTTCCTTAGCACCAGTTTAAACATTGTCGCATTTCTAACATGCCCTTCATCGTAAACCATTTTTTACATTTTATTTTTATTCAATACATACATATATACTCCTGCATATTCGAGTTCTTCACATACATTAGTCCTTTACATTACCTTATAATTAGTCGGCATTTTAAGCACCAGATTCTTCTCTGTATGTCCTTTATTAAAATTTGATGAATTATTTTTGACAGTTCTGTTTTATACGCGGTGTCATTTACCAAAGAAGGAGTTGTTACCATAATAATGCTTGAAACACCTAATGTGCTTTGGTACCATCGGCGTAAGCATTGTCCCATTTCAAGCATTGGCCATAAACCTTTTTCGCGTTCCATTTGAATCGTTTGCCCTTGTTTCTTGCTACAGCAGTGTTGTTCTTCGCATTCAATACACCTGCAATACACAAAATGATTGTATTATTTTTTTCAGCGCCATTTGATGAATATTTTTGACAGTTCTGTTTTATACGCGGTGTCATATACCAAGAGTTGTTACCATAAAAATGTTTTTCTAACACCAGGGATGCCTTCATCGTAAATCTTTTTTACATTTCATTTTCATCCTTGTTTAGCTTTGAATTGTTTCAATTGTTTTATGCGTAGCGTAGGTTTGGTTGCACTGCACACCCTTACTCTTTTAAGAAGATTATGATTATTAGCTTGTATTTAGTCGGCATTTTAAGCATCAAATTCTTTTTGGTATCTCCTGTATTAAAATTTGGGTTCTCCGGAATAATCTGAGCCCCGCTTTGGAGAATCTGAGACCCACCGAAGAATCTGAGCCCCCGTATAATCTGAGCCCCACCGAAGAATCTGAGTCCCCCCGGATAATCGTATGGACGACAAGAAGGTGGTTGTCGAAGATAAAAGGGTGCTGCGGGCAGTTGAGGTCGAGATAAATGCGGCCCCGTTGCGGGTGTGAACCGATAATCGATGTGCTTTGGATTGATGTGTGATCTTCAACGATTTCAATTAAGCATACTTTATTTTAACACAGATTAGACAGATGGAGGGGCAACATCTGCAGGGTTCTTGGGCTAGGCTTCTCCTTTTTCTCCGTCTTCTTCTTCCTCTTCCTCTTCTGCTTTTTCTCGGAGAGCAGCTACCTTCGACTTGGACTTCTGCTCCAGCGTCTTGTTAATGACCGTTGTGATTAAGTTGATCAAGTATTCTTCTTCCGCCTTCCGGTCGTCCGCTTCTTCATGCTCCTCTTTCTCGGCGATGGCGTCCTTTATGCGGTCTCGGGCCTCCTCGACGCCGACGAAGGCGCTACTCCAGACGACGCCGCTGATCGCGGCGTCTTTGGCCCTTCTAAAGAGGCTCTTGTGGCCTTTTCTCAGCCGCCGGGCGGTCTCGGTCGCCACTGTCCGGGTTCCCGTGCCGCTTGCATGTGAGACAATCGAAACACGGGAGCTGGAGCGGCTGAGGGCCCCGGTCCTTCCCTTTCCGCGGCAGAGCGTACGCCGGAGAATACCGGAAAATCTTCCGCCCTCGACCGCGGAAACAAGGAACAGCGCCATGACAATGGCGCTTTCAATTTTCATGTTACTAACTGAAATAGAACTACTTTGGAACGATTAGAATATACACGGAGCGTCATATCGGACTTGGTTCGGTTCGACAATTGGGTCGGATCAGCAAGCGGGTCTATTATAATTGTTTACAGAGAATATGCTCATTAATGGTAAAAATGATTGTGACAATGTTTCCCACTTTTGGTCACACGATAAGACAGAAGATCGGTTTCTAGTTCGGAACAAATCCAGGCAAGCCAGAGAGATCGACGGGCGTCTCACGGCCCTATCTTCTTACTTTAACTTAACTCTTATCACTCTTATCACAGCGCCGACACACGAGACAAACCCTCTGCAACCCGACTAGTGCCACGGTTAGCAGTTCGCGCCCTTTAATCGACGGGACTCAGATTCTTCGGTGGGGCTCAGATTATCATCTCAGATTACTGCAATACACAAAATGATTGCATCATTTTTTCAACACTATCCAAGCTTTAACCGATCAAAAACCAGTCGTTAGTCGACGCGAGCAATCCTACCATCCGAGCCAATTCCCTTCTGCCGGCTGGCGGTCGATTTTTTTTAGGTGTTTAAATCGCGTCCGAACGTGAGACGTTTCAAGGATTCCTTTGCGGTAATGCATTCTGTTTTCACGCTTAACGAGGGGGAGATACTGCCGAAGATCAGCACGCGTCACTTTTGGAATCCCATCGCGTTTTTGCATCTCATTATCATGTTTGGGTTTTGCTAGGTTTTTATAGGCCGTAAAGGACGAATGGTAACGTAAACAACATCCGCTGTTTAACGGTTTGAACTTTTAAGTGCAGATCGCACTCGAGATTGTGTGAATACTTGAATTCGAGCCGAATCCCTATGGCAGAGATGGGAGAAAAGAAAGAAATGTGTTTGGATTCTGGAAAACGAGCAGATCTTCGAACGGACTTTTCCACATTTGACCAGTGGACGATTTAGGAACCACCAACCTTTTCGTATTCTTGAACCTATTCGTCGTGGGAGTGAGGATAGTACACATCCGACATTCCGGCTGTAACTAGGGGACCTCATAGGTTCATCCATGAATAGCTACCCAGAACCCCGATCCGGTCCGCATCCGCAACCATCGTGCCATCGATTTCGGCACTACCCTGTTTTGGTGACCTTCTCCGGCAGCATTACAGCGCGGACGCGCACGTCCCCGCCGAAGCGATCAAAGAGCGGTCCTCACTCGCCGCCGCTCGTTCGTTTTCTTCGCTACTTCTCCGCCGCCTCGGTCGCCTGCGCCGTCCTCGCAGCGAATTCTCGGCAACGTGCATAATCGGAACTTCTTTCACTGCAGCTGTGTGGATCGGAGGCGCGCGCGTCCGCGCCGCCCTTCGCCACCGCCGCTACTCCCCTGTCAGTCGATCCTCGCGATTCCACCACCGCGGCCGCGGCACTATTCCATTGCCTTCCCAACTTTGGCTTCGGGCAAGGCTGTTTTGCTCTGTATTGTCGGATGCCGGGCGAAATTGCCATGTGCATCGGTTTTTGGTTTTCCGATGCGATGCGAAATTCAATATTTTTGTGGTTCGAAATTGCTACTTTATCTTTGTAATTTGCTTTTTTCTCCGTAAATGTTATACTATATTGTTCAGCAGATTTTTCTGCGTCGTTTGCACCCAAAATCGTTGCAATTGGTAAAAATTTTGTCATCAGTTCGCCGGTATTCTATTAAAATTGTATCTAGTTTTCAGTAATTCCACCGATTTTTGAGATTTTAGGCTTATTCTACGTATAATTAAATTTGCAACAACTCTGTTCGATCAGATTTTACATTTGAGGAAGATTATCACCAAAAAATCGAGAAACAAATTTTGCGAATTCCAACACTATATGCGTCGCTAGGATCAAATTCCGCAAAATTTTTAGCAATTGCAGTGATCTTGGGTGCAAACGATGCAGAAGAATCTGCTGAACAACATATTCTAACAATTACGAAGAAAAAAAACAAAACAGAAAAATAAAGTAACAGTTTTTTGAAGTCACAAGAACTAAGAATTTCGCATTACATCAGAAAACCAAAAAGCGATGCTAAACGGCAATTTCATTCGGCATCCGACAATACTCACGATTGACGTTTTCGGTGTGTTTCCATTGAAAATTTTGCGCCTTTACGCGTTAAAGAGTCGATAGTTTTAGGCGTGCGGAGTTTTTCTGCTTCTTGAGTGAGGAAAGTGCACGAGCGATTGCGCCGTTCTGTTTGATAAACTCATTAAACGCTACTGCCCCGCACCCACATACAGACTGGAAAGCTCTACACAGTTATCATAATGGTTAAACTGTTTTATACTCATTTTTGTTGTTCTCCTTATTTGTGTAGATTCCAGCCAGCCAGGTAGGATACTTGTGCTTTTTTGGATGCTCAAATAGTGTTTTCTCAAGTGAAGAAAGTGCAAGAGCAGAGGAACGTGGACTGTTCTATCTTATTCTGATAAGCTAATTGTCCACGTGACAATCTGCAGCAGTAAGGCAGTGAACTATCGGACGGTGTTCCTATCCTATCCATTTGGACGCTCAAATTGTGTTTTCTCGAGTGAAGAAAGTGCCCCTTTCTCTTTTCCCCTTTCTCTTGAAGAGGCCACAGGGGATGTGGGAATGGTAACCAATACTTTTTATACATTTCCTCCGATAGTCGGTTGATCCGCGTTACTCGTTTATTTTTCCCCTCGCGTTCCGATTTACCCGTCACCGTTTCATGAATTTAACGTATTTCAGTGCTCCATCGCTAAACCAAAGATGACCCTCAACAAGCTCTCCATCGACAAGATTTCCCTCGCTGGCAAGCGCGTCCTGATCCGCGTTGACTTCAACGTGCCCCAGAAGGACGGAGAGATCACCAACAACCAGCGCATTGTTGCTGCTTTGCCGACCATCAAGGTATGTCTGTTTACCTGTTTATGGTAATCACCTTGTTTTTCAGTATGCGTTGGAAAATGGAGCCAAATCGGTGGTCTTAATGAGCCACTTGGGCCGCCCCGATGGACGCCGTCAGGAGAAGTTCACTCTCCGACCTGTGGCCGAGGAGCTCAAGGTCTTGCTGAAAAAGTGCGTATAAAGTACACTTTACAACATTCACAACATCTCTCTTTAGGCCAGTTGTTTTCCTTCATGATTGTGTTGGCGCTGATGTCGAGCAGGCCACGGCGAACCCTGCTGATGGAACCATAATCCTGCTGGAGAACCTCCGATTCCACATTGAGGAGGAAGGAAAGGGCGTCAACGAGGCCGGAGAGAAGGTGAAGGCCGACAAGGAAGCCGTCGAGAAGTTCCGCGCTTCTCTGTCCAAGCACGGCGATGTTTACATCAACGACGCCTTTGGAACCGCTCATCGCGCCCACAGGTTCGAGCACCTTTTACCAACTGAATTTCACGTGAATATTCTTTAGCTCGATGGTCGGATGCGCACTGAAGGAACGCGCTACTGGGTTCCTGATGAAGAAGGAGCTGGAGTACTTCGCGAAGGCGCTCGAGGCTCCGGAACGGCCATTCCTCGCCATCCTCGGAGGCGCCAAGGTCGCCGACAAGATCCAGCTGATCCGCAACCTCTGCGACAAGGTCGACGAGATGATCATTGGAGGCGGAATGGCGTTCACCTTTTTGAAGGTGCTCAACAACATGGAGATTGGCAAGTCCTTGTACGATGAAGAAGGAGCCAAGATCGTCCATGAACTTATGGAGAAGGCTAAAGAGAAGAACGTCACAATTCACCTGCCCATCGACTTTGTGAATGCTGAGAAGTTCGCAGAAACTTCTGCATTCAACGTCAGCGACTTGGCGACCGGAGTTCCTCCGGGATATATTGTAAGTAGAGTTTCATAACATGACTTTCTATGGCACCGCTATTTAGGGACTTGACATTGGACCTGACTCCACGGAGAAGTTCGCCGAAATCGTGAAGAAGGCGAAAACCATCGTTTGGAATGGCCCCGCTGGCGTCTTCGAGTGGAAGAACTTTGCAAGAGGAACCGAAGGCCTTATGAATGCCGTCGTCGAAGCCACCAACAACGGAGCCATCACCATCATCGGAGGAGGCGACACGGCTACCGCCTGCAAGAAATGGAACACGGAGTCGAAGGTTAGCCACGTGAGCACCGGCGGTGGAGCCAGCTTGGAGCTTCTCGAGGGCAAGGTCCTTCCCGGCGTTGATGCCCTCTCTCCCGCCTAAGCCCATGTAGATACTGCCTCACTGGTGATTTTGTATTTAATCCGTATGTTAGTTTCATTTTTTAGTCTTCATGGCGAGTAATTTATTGTTTATAGTTGGATAAATCGGATAGAACTATTCCTGTTTAGGCGACTATCGTCTTTAGTCTGCCATCAATGGTAGACAGTAGACAGACATGCTTTGCAGATCTATGCACCAAGTTGCATTTCCATCATTTGACTTCGCCAGGATTGGTCGTTTGGAGTCCTTCCTTGCACTGTTCCAATGAGATTCCTAATTTATTTATTCTCCGCGCTTTTGACTCTTTCCCTGAACAGTGGTGGTGCATTGGACTGGAATGGAACTGCTTCTATTATCGCAATTACATCGTCTTCGTCTGTAGATGTAGAAACGACGTCCGTGACAGCAGATGGAGGCGACGAATTGACGCCTACGTCAGAACAAGGAGCAAAGAAATCGAAAACTCCGAGGATATACGGTCTACGAGCAGAGAACGATACGTAAGTCGCCTGATTCTCTTTTTTATATAATATATATAGTAGTCGCATTCAGGCAGCACAAGTTATACTCCCATGTCGCGAAGCTGAGAACGGGTGAGAGCAACCTGGTGGTGTTCGGCAGGAATCTCCAGCAGATTTCTAAACTCTGGCTGACCACCGATGCAATCTGCCATTACCTGCAGTCGCCAAGGTCATCCATTGTGAAGCTGGTCATCAAGCATGGAGATTCTCCGTCTTATCTAAATGCTTCTGGGGTAAGAAGCCTTGTTTTGCTCATTCCTCACATTGGTGTTACAGATAGTTCCGCGCTCGGATCTTCCGTATCGACTATGTTCGGAGCCGCGAGGCTGCTTCAATTCGTCGATTATCCCGCGGAACTTCTTGATGTTCATAGCGGTGGACGACAAGCTTCACTTGCCAATTTACATTCAAATTCCGTTGATTGTCGGTTTAGCAATCATGAGCTCCGTGTTCTCCGGACTCAACATCGGCCTTATGTCGTTGAGTGTCGACGATCTCCTGGTATGTTCCTTTCTTTGACGGTTGCGACGAAAGCTGCTGTTTAGTTGATCGAGATGCACAGCGATAATGAGGATGAGAAGCGGTACGCAAGGAATATTCTTCCCCTCAGACGTAATGGGAACTTCCTCCTTTGCTCTATTCTATTGGGAAATCAGATGGTCAACAACTTGATGACGATCCTTCTGATCAACATTATTGAAACATCCTTCAAGTTTACATTCATCCTCATGTTTTGCATATCCACCATCATCCCAACACTGATTATCGTCGTGATCGGAGAAATAGTGCCCCAAGCGGTCTGTTCAAAGTATTGTTTTTTTAATGTCCATAACATTCACATGATAATTTCAGGTATGGTCTGAAGATCGGAAGCATGACAAGGTGAGTCTTTTGCGTCTAATTTTCAAGAGTGACCTTCATCTTCTTAGCTACTTCACCATATTCTTCATGACCCTCACTTCTCCGATCTCGTACCCGCTTTCTGTGCTTCTTGACAAGATCGTCGGAGTGGAAGGTCGCGACGTTTACGACAACAAGAAGATCGCAGCATTGGTCAAGATGCAAAGAGATCTACACATTCGAAAGCAGCGGAAGAAGTCCGACAAACTGGAGCGGTGTTCTTCATCGTCCGCATTGGACCGTGACACGGCTGATCTAGTACTTGGAGCTATGAACCTTTCCTCGAAGAGGGTCGAGCACATTATGACTCGCATCGAATCCTGTTTCATGATTCCTGACGACGCTATGGTCGACAAAGAGCTCGTGAAGACCATTAGCGAGTATGGACACACGCGTATTCCGATCTACGCGAATGGTGACAGAAATCAGGTACGTCTTCAATCCGACTCCAATGAATTAAAATTAATGATGTTTAGATAACTGCGATTCTGAACATAAAGGACTTGATCCCGATTGACCCGGACGGAACTGTCACTGTGGGTACGGTAGCGAAGCTTTGGCACCGCAGCACCCACTTCCGTTTTGCGCATGCTGATCTTCCGCTCTTGCAGCTGATGAAGGAGATGCGACATGGTTACCCTCTAGCGCTGGTCGTGCATTTCGATGAGGCTCTCCGCGACTACATAATAGTGGGACTTGTGACCTTGGAGGACGTCGTCGAGGAGGTAATGCGCGAATCAAGTGTGCTGAAGTGTGCGATGTCTTGTTTAGGTGATCGGAGATATTATGGACGAGAAGGACGCAGTGAGCAAGACGATGGCGGCAATCGCATGGAAGCAGAAATCTAAGAAGGAAGAAAAGAAGTAGTCTACAGGATAGAAGCAAGAACAATTATTTGGTGTATTTTTTATGTATTTCGCATAAAACGATAGGATTCAACTGTTGTTCCAACGATGTATCGACAATCTCTGGAAGACCGTTTCCAAGGAGGAGCATTCAACTTGTATGGTGAAACAAGAGGACGATTAAAGGTTTGTAGTTTTATTAGATTTTCTTTTTACAAATAAAAGCATAGGAATGCGATGTCTTTGAATGGCGGCTCTAGTATCCGGAGTATTGAATGGAAGCAGTGTGTACGGCGGCGTGCTGGTCGACTCCGGCGGGAGGAAGTTCCACGGGAGTAGGTTGTGTGACCGGACTCAGAGTGGCCGGGAAGGAAATCTGCTCGTCTCCATAGGCGTTTTGGGCGCTGCGCCTCTTACGATAGCCAGACGACTGAACCGAAGGAGCTGGAGCCTCGGCAGCGGCAGTAGGGTTCTGGACTCCGGAAAGAGGTTGCTCGACCTGGTTTACGACAGGAACTGGCTGAACGGGAGCGCTAGTAGCCTCGTCTCCGTAACCATTCTGGGCGTTACGCTTCTTGCGGTAGCCAGAAGATTGGACGGAAGGCGCTGGAGCTTCAGCAGCGGCCGCAGGATTGTTAACTCCAGAAATAGATTGCTCCGCAGGAACAGGGACCGGTGCGGATTGGACCGGAGCACTGGTAACCTCGTCTCCATAAGCGTTCTGAGCGTTGCGCTTCTTACGGTAGCCAGAAGCCTGAATGGAAGGAGTAGGCGCAATAGCAGCGGCTGAAGGGTTCTGCACAGGTTCCGGAGCCTGCTCAGATAGGTTCACGACAGGAGCTACAGGAAGAGGTGCACTGGTGGCTTCGTCTCCATAAGCGTTCTGAGCGCTTCGCTTCTTACGGTATCCGGAAGACTGGACCGAGGGAGCAGGAGCCTCGGCGGCGGCCGTAGGGTTCTGGACTCCAGAAAGGGGCTGCTCTACTTGGTTAACCACAGGCACTGGCTGGACGGGAGCGCTAGTAGCTTCATCGCCGTAGCCGTTCTGGGCGTTGCGCTTCTTACGGTAACCGGAAGCTTGGACTGAAGGCGATGGTGCTTCTGCTGCCGCCGAAGGATTGTTGACACCGGAAATAGATTGTTCGGCCGGCGCTACGACGGGTACAGTAACCAGCGGAGAGACCGTTACTGGCTCATCACCATAGCTGTTGGCTCCTCTTTTGAAGACTAAAACATGGAAAGATTAAGGCAGAAGCTCGAAGCAGGCTTACTGTATTTAGCCTCGGCACCGAGGAGAGCGAGGAGGAGGAGAGCAGAAGCGACCTTCATTGCCGTCTAAGTGCGATGTCCTTGCCGTCGGAGGTACTCCCTTTTATACTCGAAACTTTCCCTCGAAACTTCTTCCGTCGAGGGCGTAGCCGCGCCCCCAGCCGGGTGACAGCTGTTTTTCAGCGCTTCCCTGGGGCGAGGCACGTGAAACCCGTTTTTGCTCCAAACTTTTTGCATTGTCGTCGGCTTCTTCTCATTTGCGCTAATTATAGGGCAATCGGCATGACGTAGCCGTTACGCTAATAAGGTCTTTGCACTTTCGAAGGTTTGGAGGTCACGAAACCCGTCGGATTTGAAGAAATCTGCTTGAACGACACCCTTTCACTGAATAACAAGTCGCGCTTTCGCCGTTACGGCGTTGAGCGGATTATGCAGACAAGTTCTCCGGATTTCTAAGCTTCTGAGTGGCAGCTGTGTTGATTCACATTGTCGTGGCAAAAAACGCCGTCTCAAGGTTACCCGTAGCCATTACCACGCCCGCGCTCTTATCGGTTGAGGAGGTTCTGGAATCCGCCCAGCTTGTTGCATTCCTAATGCAATTATGCACGCCTCTCCGCTTTCAAGTACTCGCGCGCGACCTTTCACTCGTTTACCTTTGGTGTGAAACTGGATTTCCAGAGAACTGGGGGCAATTGAGGCTGGGCATGCGATTTCCTGCTGATGCAGTTTGTTGTGATGTGATCTCTCCGGCACCATTCCCGACTCTCGGACGCGTCTGCACCCCGAAGTGGCATGTGAGTCAAGGTCACAAAGGAGGAAGAGTAGTTCAACGGTTTGTTGAAGGAGCAATGAACAAGTCAGATTATAAAGACAAGACGACGGTTGGAGGAGATTGGGAAGTGCCTCCGATAGAGGGAAGACTGCTTTAAATGGTGCATACAAGTGTTGAGGTAAAAATAATGCACAAGGATTGTGCTAAGACGTCAACATATTCTGAAAGCCTTCCACAACCCGTCTGCAACTCTTCTTTATCTTTATCATACATTCTTTCAACCAAAAAAGGAGCTTCATATCGTTGTGCAAAAGCGATCTGTCCAAGTAACCTGCAGCTTTGGAAGTAGCTTTGGAAGTCTACTAGATCTGGAACTACCA
>JADLIF010001567.1:0-67601 GCA_016648015.1 Steinernema khuongi | reverse complement strand
GGGCGAGAGTCGCTGGTCGCCTCAAGTGATCTCCCATTGACCCACTCATCGGCGGTCCCGTGGTGTAGCGGTTAGCACTCAGGACTCTGAATCCTGCGACCCGAGTTCAAATCTCGGCGGGACCTTTCTTTTTCCTTTCCTTATCATTAATCATTATGATTCAGCAAGGTCTCCAGGCGTCTCAGGAGTCCATTTAATTATCATGGAACATCCTGCAAAAGAAGCTTACTCGCACGAGCTCAAGCCCTATGATGTACCCAGGACTCACACACTTCTTGTAATAAGTACTTTATAAATTAATCTGCTCTGTCCTTCATCGTTTCCAGCGATGAAAAGTAATAGTTATTGCTCGGTACATTACATGGCATCACAAACTCGGAGTATTGCATACGACAAAAGGGCACAAGTTTAAGCGAACTTGGACTATCCACACTACATATCGTCTTCCTAACGGCTTAGAGCACTTTGTTCAGCAGCTCGACGATCGAATCGTAGATCATGAATGTGATTCCGACATCGATGCACACACGGCTCAGCCGGGGTACTGTTCCCTTGTAGAAGCTAAACGGGAAGACTATAGGGCATGTTAACGATCATTCCACTCACGCGAAGAAGCCCTCGTGTTTCCAGATCTGCACGGCGCAGTCCACCGTGTTCTTGTACTTCTTGGCTTCCAGTCCCTGCATTCTAGTCTTTACCACATCTATCGGCGTGTTTCCGTAGACGGAACAGGCTCCGGCAAAGGCGCCCATGAGTCCGGTGATGGGCTTGCTGATGATGACGTCGTTGTCACCGCCTCGGTACCAGTCTTTGAGCGTTTCCATTACGAAGAAGCGGATGGCTTGGTTGCTGCCCTGCTTGGCCATGGTGGCAGTGACACCTTGGTAGAGGCCCTAGGATTTCAGAAAGTTGTATTCGTATGCTAGTCATTATTAAGTCAAGTAGTGCCCGTAGCAGTGCCCGTAGTGCCCAAGAAGTACTTGTAGGTACTCTGGTGCACTAGTAAGCATAGTAACACGTTATATCCTATCGAATAGCCTACCTTCAGTCCATCGGTCTTCACAATGGTGCCCAAGCCATGGACGAAGCCGCGATATCTCGGCTGAGCGAGCGTCTGGTCATGGATGAACTTCACCTTCACCGTCTCCATGGGAGTGACGGCGAAGACGGCCTCGGACAAACCGGCTCCCAGGCCACAGGCAAGTCTCATTAAGGGCGTGAGGTTCCCTCTCTCGTCGGCAGCTTTGCTTTTGAGAAACTCGAAAGTTCCGAATCTAAACGGCACTGTGTTCAGTGTCTCTAGGCAGGAAGGGATGAACGAACCGGAAGGAAGATTTAGGAATCGACCCGTAGAGGAGGACGGACAGTCCTCGGTAGAACCCCCGGAAGCCATGGCTGCGGAACGTTTGGACGACACAGTCGCCGGGACCCTTGAACTTCGGATGTTTGGAGCGTTCGTCCAGCTGCAGCTGGGTCTTGACGTACTCCGTGGGGAATGTGATGCAGATCTCGATACCACCGGTGATGCCACCAATGATGATGCCGCGGACGGTCTTGTTGCGAGTGAACTGACGGAATTGGGAGATGTCACTGAAACCCTTGGGGACATAAATAAGAAATTGTCACATGCTGTTATAAGTGTAAACTCATCATTCATGCTGCTTGCTATAATTGGCGCTTGCTCACAAGGTGGAGTTGTAAACAAGGGGGCAAAGGGCGCTCGACAAATGTTGTTCTTATCGCCGAGCGTGCGCTTATCATTGTTTGGGCTCGATCAAGAGTTGCAGTTTTGTGCAAACAGACCGAGTGTAGCCTTTAAGTGTACGGCTACTTCTCACGTGGAAAGTCACCGTGTCAGGAGGGTAATGCTTATGTCACTTCAGTCCACCCATAGATTGACACGTCAAGGGGATTATGTGGGAGTAATCTTGAAAGTGTGGGTAAGCTGGCTTTGCCTATCCTATAACCTTCTTGATAAAATGGTCTGCTTACTAACGATAATTATGGGTATGTACAGCATAAAAGAACGAACGCAATAAGGTGACTGGAAATAGGGATTAGCGGATTGGTTTGCTTTCGTACTCTGCTAATGAGTTGTGTTTACAAAGAAGCTTGCCAAGTCACAAAGGAGACCAGAGAGAGTTCATCGGCGTGTCCCTGTTTACTCTTTGTAGCTAGGCTGACGTCTATGATGAGGGTGATCTTTCACGAAAGACCAATGAGATTAGGCTAGAGAAGAAAGGAATACAACCGCAATTTGGTTCAAAATGCTTTAGTGAATTCGTGGGTGCAAGAATGAGCTGAACTTCAGCGAGTCAAGCTTTTCTTAGTCAAGTCAAGCCCAATGGTTGCAAAATGTTCTTCTTTAATTGGAGGCTTTAACAAGCCTGGAAAACAGCTCAATAGACAAGAAAAGTACTATGTGGTCACCCTTTAGTTCTCTTACTTGACTAATTTGCGTTTCTCCCTAACTCACCTCGTTGAGTTGACCAAATGTATATATCAAACAAAACACAAACAGCCAATGGGCAAAAAACTGACTCCGTCCAATCAATAAAATCGTCCAATTAATCAGAGCTGTCAGCTCGTTAGAGAACCACCGAAGGCGGCAAACAAACGGACTCACCCCGTTTGAGTGGACGACGAAGTCGCCGCGGCGGCCACACCACCGCCGATCGCCATTGGCACACTCTCCTGAAACGGATAACAAGTTCTCGCCGGAATGGAAACGTCGCCCGATCGCGTCAGGTGGCTCATCACGAACGGGAAGAGTGACGCCTCGCGGGAAAGCTACGATGTGGGAGGATGCCTGTGTTTGGAGCGGTGCTCGATAAGAAGGTAGCGGGGGGCCGGGAACTCGCTCGACTTGTGTCACACCATCGGGGCTCACGCCAGCGAGCACAAAGTGGGAATCCCGGCGTCAGAACTTGATTATGCATTCTCGCGCACCTCCTCCGGGTTGTCACATTTTCGTCAAAAATCGATGTTTTCGCCCCGCTGGAAAACAAGCGTTGCTGTACGAGGGCGACCGTCTCTCGTATCATGCCACTTCCAGTTCTGCCGCATCAGGATAGCGTGGTTGGGCGAGCGAGGTCGCTTCGGTGCAATTCGATCGCCTTATTTGGAGGGCGATGGCGCGATTGTAAACAGCGAGAGAGTCATCGATTCGTGGGGACAGGAGAACATGGCGAAATTCACGAAAATAATCGGTGGTGAGACGGAGTAAACCCAAAGTAGTGGACAACATATGTCCAGAGGGCCCATCAGCCTTTAGGAGTAAGACAGCGAAGCACTGTTGTCAAAATCAGAACATTAGGACGTTAATTGAGACAGTGAATTAAAAAATAAACAATGGGAAAGTCATCGATTTGTATGATGAAATTGACAGCAATAAACAGTGGTAGGACACTGGGCGAGATAGCCATGCCCCACCAAGTATGGGAGGGGGGGGGAAGGGTGGGACGTTCACAAAGATGTCCATGGGCACATATGAGGGAGCAACCACTGAGAATAACGTATGTGGAAGCTGGGCAATGTTTTAAAGACTAGGTAAGGACCAACGGAAAACCAATCTCTTAGCCAAATATTTTCTGAAGTATATGACGGATGTTCTTGGACACGCCATCTGAGAAAACGGAGGTGGCATGACACCGATTGAAATATAAAAGCAGAAAACTTGTGTGGACTGAAGGTTATACTGCCGAATTTAGTGTAACTCTCCAGCATGTCAAGTAGGGCTGACGTGTTTTCACGATGGATCACCTAATCTGGCGTGTGTAGAGCAGGTCTCAATGACGAAAACGTAGTCCTGATCAAATTTCAAGATTGTCATCTGATGCACCATTTTGAAAACAACTAATAAGAGGGCAAAGAGTCTTTGTCCTCTGGGCCACGAGGCATGAGATGAATAGTTTACGACCGTACGATATGAGTAGCTAGGATAAAATTCCCGCAGGAACGTGGGAAATGCTGATCTGGCGAAACAGAAAACTAGTTTTACGTCATCAATGTGTCCGCGTGTGATTGTGGTTTATTTAATATTTTTAAAGCATCGGGAATCGGGATAAAAGAGTGTTTTGACGGGTCGTCAACTCAGGGAAAGACAAAACAAGCGACGTTTTTTAAATCAAAGTCTGGAAGCATTCCCTAAAACATGGACGGTAACACCAAACGACACCGTGGAACGCCCCCATGGAAGATATAAGTAAAATACGGATCGAAATTAAGAATACGGTCTTTGTAGAGTTTCAACGAAACGGTACAAATTGAGAATGTTCGTCAGCCACTCGGAAGGAAACCTTAGAAAGGTCACAGGAAGACGTCGTGAAAAAGGCACTTCAAGGTTACGACGTCCAATTCGAGAACCGCGAATTCCAGAGAGAGATAGACCTATATTTCCATTTAATTGCGTTTGAAACCGTCAATAAGGTCAGCCCTTGTTGTGAGAAAGCAGCGGTAAGACCTATTAGCGACCTACTACAGAGTGTCGCTGCTCACAGGTAAAGGTCAAAGGAAACAATCAAACTACAACTGCAATCATACTAGAGACTCGAAGCACAAAAACAGGGAAATGATGTTTGCAAGTCGCGAAGTATATAAACAGGAAGAATTTTAGCTTTTGGAGGACAATGGGTGGCATAGAAAACTTGTTGTTTAACTCTAAAGTTAGAGATATACACCTGGAGTCAAACACTGAACAAAGACGGAGGTCAACGGAAGTAATCCGACCAAATTGGGTAAAAACGATAAGGGAGAACGTTTGTAACATTTGAATACAACAAACAAGAACTTTAGCATTTGTCAATATTGTTCCTCACAACGGAGATAAGGGAGGACATCGCAAACTTGTTTTTAACGCAAATCGGCCAAATGCGTTTAGCAGAATTGGCTTAGTTTCGGTATTGAAAAAATCGCGCGCTGGAAAACAACCTCCCTCAGAGCAGAGTTCCCACGCTTTGCCTGAGTTGCTTTCCAAGAACTTGAAGTGCTTGTATAGCTGATCAACGTGGGACTCAATGTCTTGAAGAGAACAGCAACACCGTGGATTAACTCCCAGGCTAAAGTAGATTATAGGATTGCGTGTCATACGCATGCGGATGAATAATTTTATAGGAAGGGTACAATATCGATTTTACAGGACTACTTTAGCACAAAAGAGACACCATATCGCAATTTTGATATTTCGGTTGGGACCCTGAATCTCCTGAGAAGGACTGAATCTCTTAAGGGCTTAGGCCTTATCGAAATTGTGGCATATTAACGAGATATTGTAGGTTTTCTATGACGTAAAGCCCTAAACAATCACCTAATGAAACATGGATGGTTCCTAAAAAACAGCCCCCTCTTAATATATCACTTGTACATACAAAAATCAGAAAAAGGTACTTACAGTGCAAAGGGACTCGGCATACAAGAACCACTCAAAGAACATGTTGTTTTCCATAAGCTGCACAAAGGAAGACGGCGTTGAATTATTCACATCCCTGATTGGACCCCAAACACCATCCTCTTCAAAACGGAACAACAATATGCCGCGTTACATGGACGCAGAGGGACTCCCCGTGCCCCTTTTCAAAGGGATACAATTCCCTGGAGTGCAAAACACGTCTATTTACCCGGTCGACGAAAACAAACCGATCCCAGCCCCTTCCGATTTCACACACACGCAACACCCCCTTTTAGAAGAACTGCCAGCAAATCGATCACACGGAGCGGAATCGGCGTCATCCTCGCTCGTCACCCCGCTCGTCACTCTGCCCCTCAGGCGCGGTTCCTACCGGAACCCGGCGGGGGGCTGGACTGACGACCGAGAAGCGCGCACTCCACGAAGAAGACGACCTAATTGAGCGAATCGAAGTCGGCGCCGCGCTCCCACGGCATCGGGCACTGTTTATCGTCGTCGTCTCCGGCGGCGGTGCTCGAGTGACGGAGCGCGGAAGGCGCAGCGTGCGAGAGCATGTTTGTCTTTTGCGAGCCGGAAACGAGAGTTTTCAAAAAGCGCAACTTTCAGCGAGCGCGATGCACACACGCGTAGAATCCCGGCTACGTGTTTTGAGAAGCGTCGCTAGTAGATATCGGGATGGCGAAGTGTTGCGTTCGAGGAGTCAAGGCCACCGGGGACGACCTACAAACGCACTCTGCACGGCTGTGACCCGGTAGGGAAGAGTCGGAAGACGTGCGAACGGATGGTACAGGTTGCCAAGCGGAGCCCACGTGATTAGAGATCATCAAAGGGTCACAATGACGTCATATCGCGCATTCTGTAGTCTCTGCGAGGTGAGACTATTTGTGACAAGAGTGCGAGGAGAAGAGAAGCGATCGGGAGACACAAAGTGGCTGAGAAGTCACGTAGGTTCCGAAGGTTTACTTTTCAGGTCAAAGGCGTCGGGAACAAAAGGGAGGTGTTTACTCATGAGAAGTGCCTTCGCTGGCACTACAGATGCTTGAACTTCTGTAGCCAGTTGGAGAGGTTTCTAGGGAAAAGCATAAGCCTTTTCCAAGATCAACACAAGGCACTCAAGAAGATATCCATGTGGACATTTGCAAATGCAGAATTGAAGCCGGTGCCAACACGTTACCCCTACAAGGAACCAAATTAAGCTTAAAATTCATTCACAAGTGACCGGAAGTGGCCACGAGATAAGGTAGAATGTGGCAACGGATCCCCAGCAGTCGGTCGGTGATAGTCTTTCTCGCTCGATTTGCCTGCCGTTGCATAAAGTAGGACCCAATATATTGGTTTACGTCGCACTACCAACGGCGGAATTTGTTCTACAATGTATTAAGCTCTGTTCTCAGCTCGCTGTTGTTCACAGTTGGGTGTGAGGTTCGGCGTCGACTGATCGCATCATCTCATGCAAAGACAGATTCTCCGAGACCCTTTCCATACTTCAACTTTATTCGTAAGGCAAGGAGAAAAGTGAACATTATCTGTACTCCACGCCGTTCCATATAAAGCCACAATCGTCTTCCATTTTGATCATCTCGGTTCTGAATCCTGGATGAAGTACCTCCATTTGTGGAACGCTCCACGCGTGTGGGCTTCTGTAAACGCAATGTATTGTGTGCATAAAGTATGTGCGACCTAATTGTTTGTTAGTCTGTTGATTTACTGAAAGACTATGTCCACCATGAACCAGGGCATTCTTCTAGCGTTGGCGATTTCCAGGAATACTTCACGCAGCTCTACCTGGCAATCCTCGGCATTGAATATATCAAAAGATAAGCATAGGCAATTAATAGGCAATTCGATAGGCAATTAATCGCAATGACAAACCCGACGGGATCAAAGATAGGTGCCCCGATCTGGATCCGACCCGAAATATCGGAAGAACCGAAACAACGAAAACCCTTTAAAAGTTCGGGAAAGAGACACAGCCAAACGTTTTAGAAGTCCTGAATCGATGAGTTTGGAAGAGGCACCCAAGGACGCTTGTACAGTTCTTCTGGGTCGACGAAGCTGGGAATCCCATTTCAAGATGAAGCTTTTCAAGCTTCAGATGTACACCATGGCGATTAAAGGCACATAGAACAGGAACGAACGGTAAGCTCTGCTGTAGAGCCACATAGGACAAAAGCGTTGGATAGGCAAGATAAGGCTCGGAAAGGAAGAAGCTAGTCACCGTTTTTTTATTATTTGGGGATATTGTATAAATCTAGAATTTCAATAGGAGTCCATTCTGCTCCAATCTGTCCATCAAGAGACGCGCCTCGCACTTATTCGGACCGCTGGAGGTCAATTCTTGATCTTCCATCAGATGATAGGGTCCTTTTATGCGGTAAAAGTAGGCGAAGGTCCAGATCACCCCGACAATGACGGTGGTGAAGAAGAGGATGATGATTAGCTCCGGGAGCGACTGTTGGTACTGTAGCTAAATGTAATGTGATTTTGGTATCCTTTGGGTAACAAGGGAGGAGACAATACCTTGACGGAACATTCCATGACCGGTTTTGTTTGGCTTGTATTGCGGAGCAGGCCCTCGTAGAACTGTGAGGGTTTGTACCTATTGACGCATGTTGGAATCATGAGGGGAGTGTGCTTGGAGATCAGTGCGTTCCAGGTTTGTGCTGAATGGAGAGATTTAAAGTTCGCTTGGAAGATCGCATTTGACTTGTAAGTGGAAGTTCTCTGCTTGGGCAAGAACAAGCTCGATCAGCACACAGCAGGTTGTACAACTTCTTCTCATGTGTCTCCCAAAAAATGGCTGTTTTTGAAAGGATAATGCCAGTTTTATGGTATCTTCCTTTGCGGGAATAAGAAGGCACAGCTCTACCTTGTATCAGGTATGACTCAGTTTTCATTTTCATGTATCGTAAGTGTCTTCTCGCAAACTTACATGTCATCGACGTTAGATTCATATCAACCAAAGAGAGCTTCTTGGCGACCTCGGTGACATTTTGCTCGATCATGGCCAAATTCCTCTTGATGTACTTTTCATACGCTGGGTCAGCCATCAAGTACTGCGGCAAGATGGAATAGTCTCCTGTCAGATAGCCGACATACAGGTTCAGCTCCTTGGCTCTTTGAGAAGCCAAGAAATTCAGGTACTGCTGGGCAGCATGCCACACCGCGTCCTCGGTTTGGTTCTCTTGTTCGAGGCTGTAGTCAAAGTTGGCTATGGTCTTAACGGGACTGATGAGTTAGGTGGTAAGAAGCACCGAACCAACAAACTGTTTCCGGTCATCCATGACCTGCCGGACGTTCTCTTCGTGCTCTATCACCGCCCAGCGGATGTTGAACTGCTCTTCTTTGAAGTAGGCTAGCCGATGGTGGACGATCGTTTGGTCGAACCACGCTTGGAACTTTAGGTCGAATGCGTAGAGAATGTCAAGAAGATTGTCTTCGCGTTCTAAATTGAATAGAAAAACTATTAAAAAACTGGATTGAAAGAAATCGTTTCAGGAAAAAAGGAAATGCCCAAGGCAGGACCTACGTCGCCACGGCCACAACGTGGAGTACTAACCACTATACTATTTGGTCCGATGGTACGTCTAGCTCAGAATCTACATGTTGCCAAATCTCCCACGTCTCTGGCAGTGCAACATTTAAAATAAGCCGGATAGAATGTTAGCAAAACAGTGAAAACATTTTTCTATGATTAACACTTTCTTAAACGGTTTACATTCATAAAATAAAAAACTTTCGACCCTGACAGGATTCGAACCTGCAATCTTCGGATCCGAAGTCCGACGCCTTATCCATTAGGCCACAGGGCCACGAGTCTCTCCTTATGTGGAAAACATAAGGCAGGAGGGATGAGGCAAGCTTCCGAAGTGTGTCAAAGCAAGTGGCGATCATGTGAGTCAAGATGTATCGGTCGTGTTCAAATCCAGGAGTTAATTGAAGATATTCTGCACTGGTACTTTATATGAGGACATCAAAAAGATATGAGAGGAACCAAAAATGAAATGTGACGAATGAAAGTGTTTAGTTCATCAGATTTTTATTATTCTACCCCTTTCGCCTCTTTTCTGAATAAAGAAATCCGATTAGAAGACCAAATTCGAGTTTGAAAAACACTTTGAAAGAATTATCACTATCTGCCCAAAGAAAACGTTGACGACCCACAGCGGTCATCAAAAAGATAATGGATCCCTCCTTACCTACGTAATTTGTTTGCCCAGTGTACACTTTTTCTGTTTTTGTACCTAGAATCTGTTACAAATGTTGTTGTACAGCGTTCACACAGGCGCCCTGAGATGTGGAAGATTTTAATCAAAATGATCCCTGGTCACTTACCGTAGTCGTTGATGTCAAACTGCGGTTGGTCCGTCGTTCTCTCAATGAAATCGTCATTACACCTCCACACAACCCATGCTAGAAGGTAAACGGCCAGGAGAAGTGATACCCTAAACATACACCCTCATGAATAGTTGACGGCACTTAAGATTACTTCCACAACATCCTCATAGGCGTCATGCTCCCCACTGGAGGATCAATGGCGATGGAGTGCAGACCGGGGACAACACTGAGGGTTGCTAAGGCAACAAAGACGCCCTTCCCATTTACGTGGCTTTTACGTGCACCTGCAAACTCGCGATATAGGTGCTAATTGAGACTTGCGGGCAAGCCGTCCAGCAGCATTGTAAAGCAGCCGCGTTCGTAAATTTAAGCGCGCGCTGGTGAATAAACAGTGCTAGCGGGTGATTGTAGAGTGCAAGGTGTCCAGGAAGATACTAAAACGACGAAAGGAACGAAGCTTCGACTCCGCGGAACTTGTGCGAAGGTCAAAGAAGCACGCCACGACCTATCATATGCACGCTGTCTCAAGAGGAAACATGTAAGCTGCTCAGGAAAGGGGCGTTCTGTGCCAAACTGTCCACGTAGCCCAAACGATGTTGTGAAGAAGCGAAATGTGCAAATAAGGCAGATCATGGTGGTCTTTTGGTCGCACTGGTTCTATAAATACAGGAGAAAAATTGTTCTTAAACCCATTATACCAACCTAATCCACCGAATTTACCTAATTTCCTTTTTCTTCTCTTATTAATACAGAATGCACTGTGAAAACTTGTGTGGTTGTATTCACTGTGGACAACTCACCTCTGATATGCCGCGAATCAGAAAGCAAATCAGTGATAAGAGTTCCTCAGAGGCACATGTGTTCACCTTCAAAGGCGCATGTGGCTATCAACGACCATGGATCTTCGCCATATTTGTTTAGTGACGACGGCAATAGAGCGCTAAAGCTGATGAAACGGTCTTTTCGTCACCAAAAAGAGTATTGACATATATTTGACCTGTAAAAATGAGAGACGGACGTGGTTCTGAAGTTCTCTCGGACACTGATTGCATTGTGCGATATCGCGCGGCGCCCTGTTTCTAAATTCTCTGCAATGCAGCACGGTGGTCAGAGGTTGAATCATTGGGAAAATAAACAAAGCGCAAACTGTGCGAGCGCTCCGTTTGTAATAGAAGTGTTGAGAAATAATTCGTGCCGTTGAACAATGTTAATGTCAGATTTAATGCAGACGAATTGATCAGACGCCTAGTCCACTCTGTCGACGCATGTGGACTAAATACGAATATCCCACAAGTCTCGGAGACGATTAGCATCTAGAGAGCAGGATTTAAATGCTTAGGTCTTAGCTCTTGTGACGACCAATCCACGCAAGACTCATGCAACTGACAGAGACTCTTAGTTACTTCTTTTATATCGTGGTAAAACATTTGGAGGTCGGGCGAAGTTTCATATATCTCGGATATATGGGCGAATTTTTCTGGCCGGGTTGGGCTCAGTTTGATCGCACTTACGGTCATCGTACGTCATCGCCTCCATGGAGGCCATTCCACTTGATTTTGATACGGAGTTAATTCTCCCGCAAAAGATGACCACCCAGGATGATCCAAATTCAAAGTGTTTCTGGTTGATGTGAAGAAAACGCAACTTTGGAAAAGAGAGCAAGAAGAGCAAACGCAGCAAACATAAAAAGAAGGCGGGCAAACGATTCCAACGATTCTTGCACATGTAAAACAGCGAAAAAGCAAACTTTTCGAAGCGTTTCTATTCAATTCACCTTCTTCTTCACCTGACGTTATCGCCTTGTTTGATCATGTTTCAATATTTAAAGCGCCTGGAACGAAGTTTCATCAAGAAGTCATGATTCTCATCGTCCCTCTTCTGATCTTCTTCTCCAGCTTCCACGCAACAAGTGGATGCGCTTCTGACCCTGGGTCGGGTTCATTAACAAGTGGCTCTGACCCTTTATTAAGTATGCTAACTACGCTAGATTTGTATTAAGTGATTCGCTTAGATCTGCCAGCCACCAAGAAACTTGGTGTATTACTTACTAAGCTTCCACTGGAGATGACGGCTAAGGCGGGCGGTAGAAAGAAGCGAGATGTCACTACAGATGTCACAACAGATGCACCCATTGTTCCTCCGGAGACTGTACCTGATGATGGCTCTACAGCGACAGTTGCACCAGGTAACAGCAACGGAGGCACCATCTCATCGTCGGTGGACTCATCTGCGAAACAGAAATCCTCACGTGTAGAGGCTGAAAATGCGGTCACAGCAGCCATTACTGACTCGGTCTGTTCGCCACAAAGTCCATAGCCTTTACTTCTGTCTTTCAGATCAAGGAGGCAATCAGTAGCACCGGTCAGAGTATCCAACCGAAGATCACTATGAAATTGCCAAATCTTCAAATGTCCTTGGCGAGCAATGCAACGATGAGCCCTCCGGTTTCGATTTTGCTAAAGATAGAAATGTCGTACGCGGTGGCGCAGTCAGTTTGGGAGTTCATGGCCAATAAGGTCTACGTCGAGTTGTCCCACAAAGGCCTGGAGATCCAAAGTATAGATATGTTTTGATTTGTATGGCGTGGAAATGCATTAAACCGAATCTATTGCATAAATGAGGAATATGGAAAATAAGCAAAAAGAAGTCACAAGGTGGTCGGCCTACAGATCTTCTTCTCTAAGGTTGTGGGGAACGGTGAGATCCTTGCACAATTCCAATTGGTGTTCTAAATCGTGGTAGATACTTGGTGGATATGAGCTGTCTTCCTCAGGCAATAGATGTTTTGTCCTAAAGCATTCTTGATGGCCAACATTACGATTTGTAAGTTCATTCTTATCGGCCGAAGTGAAATGTGATGTGATCACTAAAGTCACAGCTCCTAGCAACTTTGTTCTCTTCGGCTCTCTATCATACTCGTCAGCGGAAATCTTTCCGTGCTCTTTCCAGAGATTTCTAAGAGGACGATTGACTAGATCACCTTCCAGGATTCCACCTTGGACTTGCAGCTGCAGACAGAGTTAATGAAGTAACATTGCATGTTTAAGGGACTGACCAGTGATGAAACGAACAATATGAGCCCAAAAAAGACATTGTAAAAGAATTGTTTCTCACACCGGCATATTTCCCTTCTAAACTGTATGATGTGCCCCACTAATCGAAGAAAAAATCGTTGAGAAACGGGATATGGGGAGCTTCGCATCAGTGATTCACATTGAGCTGGTCAAATCACACAAAATAACTCTCATTTCCCAGATATATGAAAATGTTTCCTTGTTATTTCACCGATAAATTTGTTCACGGAACAGATGTATGATACACAGCAATGTGGTTCTCTGTTTTTTCGCGAATTAGGAGGAAAACAATGGGTAATCCTGGCTAGACCAACGAGGAAATCCCAATCCCGTGCTCATCCCACAAACATTGTTCACACGTGTTAATTGTTTCCCTCCCCATTTGCAGGTATAAAAGTGTTGCCAAACGACTCTATCTTCATTCTATTCAGCGATGTACACCCTCATTGCGGTTATCGCTCTCTTCGCCTCGGCTTCCCAGGCTCAAGACGCCATGGCCACTTATGGGTACAACTACGTCACCCAGTTCTTCACCATGGCCGAGATAGCGAAGGTGGCGATGCACATAAATCTTGAGCTAAATATAAGAACTGACTTTCAGATCGAGAACGCCATCGCGAGCCAAATCTGCAACGGAGCCACAGTCCAGCAGATCTTTGATAGTAAGAGAGGTGTTACAAGTAACTACAGTAACCCGTTCCTTAGATTTTATCAACACCGTCTCGCAGAACATCGGAGGCAGCACCGCAGTGAGGGCCGTCAGCGTTGTCAGCAAACTGGAAAACGACCTTGGAAACGACTTCCAGCCGGTGAAGGACGCGGTCTCCGCCGCCGCCCAGAACGTCTTCACCCCTGTGTTGAACGACGTGTGTACAAGAGTCCGAGTGTCTCCGCCAACTCTGCACTTTTAGATTGGCCAGTACTGTGGAAACGGTCTTAGCTATGTCATCCAGGCGGCTGGCAACTACGCGAACAGTCAGTTCATGCAGGGCTTCTTCGACCAGGTCTATCAGGCCATCAACGGCGTAAACCCCAATGACTGGGGCACTTGCCGCAACGACCTGGCCAACAACGTGTTCTTCCATAACTTTGGATACTAATGCGGTCGTTTCCAAAGAGAACAAAGTGTTTTGCCTTGAGTTCAGCGCATACACATGTTCAGATAAATCCTGCAATGGTCTTTATTGGGGCGCTTTAGGAAACTAGCACGATCAACGCTTAACTGACAGTTCACCATACATTGTTTTACATTGACAAAGAGTGCTTTCGATTCGACACTTGGATTAGAGTCGGATGTACGGATTAAAGGACAGAAAGATGTACCTAAAGACGTCAATACACTTATTTTGCTCCAGCTAGATGGCAAAACACATCTCTCGATCGGTTCAAACATCGATGTCCAGTGCTCTCGTAAGGACCACATTTCACTATATTTGACGCAATGTAGTGCGTGGCTGCACACGGGAAAACACCGATAAGAGACAAAAAAGTCCTTTACTTCAGTTTATCCCTTTGATCTTGTTTATGATCTATTAAACTGAATAACAACGGAAAACCGTGCACATATAAGCAGCAAGAGTCCAGAAAGAGTCAAAGAGTCCATCGTTCATCATCAAGATGAAGTCTCTTGAGATTCTTGTCGTTCTTTCCGTCTCTCTACTTTACTTGGAGGCCGCCCCGACCTCGCTGAATATCATCAATTTCGCAAGTTTTCCACATAAACTTCGAAGCTACTGGACACTTTAGGTCTTCGGAGGCACCGCTGCCCGTCTGGGTCAGTTCCCCATGCAGGCTTTCGTCACCTTCCAAAGTAAATCTGATGGTCGAAACTACCAGTGCGGGGGCACCCTCCTCTCCACCACCCATGTCCTGACCGCCGCCCACTGTGCCGATGATATGGGCTCAATTAAGAAGATCATGGTCGGCGCCATTAACAGAAGGAATCCGGCTGACGGTGCCCAATCGAGAAACATCGTTGAGATCTTCGTCCACCCTGAATACGTCAATAATGATGACAACGTTTATAATGACATCGCTGTTGTCAAGGTTCAGCAGACATTGCAGTCGTGAAAGACAAGAGACCGTTTAGCTGGAATCCCCTGTCAACCTGAACGATAACGTGAAGGTGACGAAGATCGTGGAGGACGACGAAGAACTGCTGAAATCCAAGACGGCCACTGTCGCTGGATTTGGAACGTATGGATGTGAGTGAATAGGGATCACCTTAACAATCCCATTGCATACAATAAAAACGCTGTACATTACTTGCCATCTTTCAGTCAATGGAAACACTCCGTTGCTGAGTGACGAGCTTCTCTATGCAGAAGTTAACCTATACTCGTCCTCGTACTGCAAGTAAGCACATCTTCTAGCCTATTGCTGCTTATATAATGTTTTTAGCGAAGCATGGTGGGGAGACCTAAAAGACAATCAGGTCTGCGCCGGAGCGAAAGGTCGCGGAGCTGGAGAAGTACGTCAAAAGGACTCACTTCAGCGTATTGAGCGTCGTCTTTTAGGGTGACAGTGGCGGACCCCTCCTTGTTAGCTATGGGGGCCAGGACTACCAGATAGGAATAACCTCTTTCCTTCCCTGGAGCAATGAAGAGCAGCAAAACGAACAAGATAAGCATCCTGGTGTCTTTGCTCGTGTCTCCTCCTACTGCGACTTCATCCAAACAAGCACAAAGGGTGCCGCCAAATGCGAACGTTTGCCTGTGCCTACCACCACGACCAAGAGGACGACCACAACAGCGACCACTCAGGCGCCCCTACCTCCAGTTCAAAGTCGTAACTTCGGAAAGTACATTATTGGGCTCACGCAGCTGGCATTCCAAGACGCCGAGCGCTTCTGTGAGATAAACGGCGCCAAGCTGGCTTCGTTCCACAAGAAGGGCGACGAGAACACAGTGGCGCGCGTCTTCAAACTTGCCAATCCCAACGCAGAACAAGTGTTCTGGATCGGTCTCCACAAAGCCGAAGGAATCTCATCTACGTTCAGTTGGGTCGACGGAACTCTCCTGGACTACACGAACTGGGCGCCGGGATTCCCAGAAACGACGCCCATTGAAGAATGTGCCGCGGTATGTCCTCACTTCTTTCTCACGTGGCCAATCACTCCCATTTCAGTACAGCGAAGGCAGCTGGGAGGGAGTCGACTGCAGCTCGAAGAAGTATTTTGTTTGCTACAAGCAGTAACAGTAGTCTGGGGATTCCCAACACTAATAAACAGTACCACGAGCAAATATCCTTAACTGTTGTGACGGTACTCGGAGGGCCACACTCTGCGTCTTTAGACGCAGGTGCATCTTTCTTTGTATGGCGTGCGTTTGTTTTTTTTTTACAGACGCGACGCTGCGGGTGGACTGTTTTCTGTGTTTTCAGCGTCATCTGTTTGAGTGGGCGTGCCTTTAAACGTGTTTCATGTGGCGTTACAGTTGGTTGGACGTAGCCATGAATGCTAGGTGATCAGAGATCGGTCGTGAGGAATCGCTGTAAAAGAGCCACTAGGAGAGTGTATGTACATAGATCGGTTAACACCGTCCGAATCTGCGGAAGTAGCTTCGTCAGCGACGGTAGCTATCTATCAGATATTCCTTAAGGTGCACTTTGATAGCCACCAGATAAGTGCCCTTTCGTGGACTAATCTTGAGGGTAACTAAGCGCACCTTCTTCAGCACAGCGTAGGTGGCTGGTTTGGAGTCAATTGTAACTTGAAGAAGTATTTTGCTGGTTACAAACAGTAGTTCATGCCCCAATGCATACCCGAAACGATAAATCTGTCAATCTGTCTGTAGTGAACGTGTGAACTGTCTGTTTTTGCAAGAACAGTTCTGTCCGAAAGAGTGTATATATGATTAAGTATTTGAAGGACCTAACTGGCAAAAGGGCAAAGATGAGCACCTGGATGATGTCAACAAGGATATTTATGGCTCAGAAAAAAAAACAGAAGACACCTCCCAACGAAGACGACCTCTCATGCTCTGCATTGCCGATTCCGATAAGCTCCAATCTAGATGTTAGAAGACGTAGCTTTTGTCGTGAAGACATTCGGGCTTGTATCGAATTCCTCGCTCGATCTTAATTGGTATAAGCTGACAGAGATAAAGTATTCCATTTCGATCTGCCCATATCTTCTTGGACGCACTGTAGTTTGTAACTGCACTTTATTAACCACTCGCACTCAGCAATAGACACCAGGAAATGTTATATCCTAAAATGGAAAAGCACCGATAAGAAGAGAAGAAGTCACTTAGATCACGCCCTTTTGATCGAAAACAAGACGTTTGACAGACAAGTAGCTGCATATAAGCAGCTACCGACAAGACCCATCGTTCGTCTCCAAGATGAAGACTCTTCGGATCCTGTTCGCTCTTTCCGTCTCCCTGCTATGTCTGGAGGCCGCCCCGACCTCGCTGAACATCACTGAATTTGTAAGTACCTAGCACAGTATCCAAAGCTACTAGACACTTTAGGTCTTCGGAGGCAGCGCTGCCCGCCTGGGTCAGTTCCCCATGCAGGTTTACATAAACTACAGAGGCAAATCGGACGGCCAGAACTACCACTGTGGCGGCACCCTCCTCTCCACCACCCATGTCCTCACTGCCGCCCATTGTGCCGATGATATGGGCTCAATGAAGAGGATTATGGTCGGCGCTCTCAACAGAAGATACCCGCCTGCCGGTGCCCAATGGAGAAACATCGGTGAGATCTTCATCCACCCTGAATACGTCAATAACGGCGACGAAATTTATAATGACATCGCCGTTCTCAAGGTACAGAATAGGAATGTTAAAAACTACAAAAACCTGTTTAGCTGCAATCGCCTGTCGGCCTGGACGCCAACGTGAAAGTGACGAAGATCGTGGAGGACGACCAAGAACTGCTGAAATCCAAGACGGCCACTGTCGCTGGATTTGGAACGTATGGATGTGAGTTAAAACCCTAAGGCTTTTTGGGACGCCTACAAAGACTAGAAGCTTTATAATACATACCTATCCGTTTTCAGTCAAAGGAAACACTCAGCTTCTGAGTGACTACCTGCGCTACGCAGAGGTCGATTTATTCTCGTTCTCTTACTGCAAGTAAGCATTTCTTTTGGCCTGTAGCTGCTCATATAATGTTTTTAGCGAAGCATGGTGGGGAGACCTAAAAGACAATCAGGTCTGCGCCGGAGCGAAAGGTCGCGGAGCTGGAGAAGTACGTCAAAAGGACTCATTTGAGCATGTTAGATGTTTTCTTTTAGGGTGACAGTGGCGGACCTCTTCTTGTCAGCTATAGAGGCCAGGACTACCAGATAGGAATAACCTCTTTCCTTGCCTGGACCAATGAAAAGCAGCAAAACGAACAAGATAAGCATCCCGGTGTCTTTACTCGTGTCTCCTCCTACTGCAACTTCATCCAAACAAGCACAAAGGGTGCCGCCAAATGCGAACGTTTGCCTGTGCCTACCACCACGACCAAGAGGACGACCACAACAACAACCACCCCCAAGACCACATCTACCACGACCACCACGACCACCACCCTAAGCAGCACCCCCACTCTGCCTCCAGTTCAAACTCTCAACTTCGGAAAGTACATTATTGGACTGACGCAGTTGGCCTTCCAAGACGCCGAGAACTTCTGTCAAACGCAGAACGCCATGCTGGCTTCGTTTCACATGAGGGGTCACGAAAACACAGTGGCGGGTATTTTCAAACGTGTCAATCCCAATGGAGCGAAAGTTTTCTGGATCGGCCTGCACAAACGCTTAGGATATTTATCGCCATTCACCTGGCTCGACGGAACACCTGTGGACTACAAGAACTGGGCACCGGGCTTCCCAGAAAGGAAGTTTAACGAAGAATGTGCCGCGGTATGTCCTTACTCCATATACTAGGTATCTAATCAAACCTTCTTCAGCACAGCGTTGGCCGCTGGACCGAACTCGACTGCAAATCGAAGAACTACTTCGTCTGTTACAAGCAGTAGTTGCCACATCGATCTTGTCAGTCGAAGCCATTCATATCCTAAAAATGTCGCTATACTACTGCTTTGATATCGAACTTAGGAACAACTGCGATAAAGTGTTGAATCTGATGCATTCTTCCTTGGAGGCAAAAATATCTTGCCCCGACGCAGACTCCTTGATCACTGACCGAACGTGTGAACTATCTTTCTTGCAAGAACCGAGAGACTGTCTGAAACCAGGACCCTGTCAACATCAGTACCTACTGATAACAGGGACCAAGACGTTCATTCCTTCTTTTCGATGAGCGTTCGCTAGACAACACTGATAAGAGGGCGAACATCTCGCACTTCCAGAAAAAACTGGTGACAAGGTCACCTGTTAGTTACAAAGACGTCTATAGGGAAAACCGACTAGTGCACGTAGTTCGCAGCACATGCAGAAGTTTGGCTGTCAAGGTACAACGCTGGCATGGATGAAGACTAACTGTGTTTGAGTCGGGGACACGGAGCATGGGGCAGCTGATGCCGGCTCGCGGAATGTTCTTCGGCGTCGCAAAGGTCTGCTAATCTGCATGTGGCTCATTGAGAAGAGATTAGCAAAAACAGGCCGATCTAGTGTTGGTCGACCTTGATTGACCGGGCCTCCAGGTGCTTTGCAAATGTATGTGTGGTTGCTGTTTGCGTGGTATATGTGTAGTCTCGAGACAAAGAAACAGGGAAAATTTGTTCTGACGCATGTTCCTTGGTCATTAAATGATATTTGATGTCCTTTACCAGATGATAACGTCTGGCTAACTTTTGTCCTCTATGAGGAGTTGTTATCACCAATGGTCGCTTTGCGCTGAACGGCTTGACATAAAAAAGCACAATTAGACCTCATTGTTTGACCTCCTTGTTCATTACACAGAACTTTGAATTTCCCTAACATTCCTAATCATCCATCGACTTTCTTTGAAGTACTTCTTCCTTTACCGACGCATGGAACGTGTAATGTACGTACGTTTTGTTATGTTACGTCTGGAGCTGATAAAAGGACAAAGTAGGACCCCAATGGACGTCAATAATGCGGACCGTTGGTGTCTTATCTATTCGAAAAGCTCATATAAACAGCTAAGGATATGAACTGAGCATTCATCTCCAAGATGAAGACTCTTCGGATCCTGTTCGCTCTTTCCGTCTCCCTGCTATGTCTCGAGGCCGCCCCGACCTCGCCGAACATCACTGAATTTGTAAGTACCTAGCACAGTATCCAAAGCTACTGAACACTTTAGGTCTTCGGAGGCACCGCTGCCCGCCTGGGTCAGTTCCCCATGCAGGTTTACATAAACTACAGAGGCAAATCGGACGGCCAGAACTACCACTGTGGCGGCACCCTCCTCTCCACCACCCATGTCCTCACTGCCGCCCACTGTGTGACCAATATGGGCTCAATGAAGAGAATCATGGTGGGCGCCATCAACAGAAGGAATCCGGCTGCCGGTGCCCAATGGAGAAACATCGTTGAGATCTTCATCCATCCGCAATATGAATACACCGATGATGGTCTGCCATACGACATTGCCGTCGTCAAGGTACACAATGGGAATAGTAAAAAATGAAGAATTTTTAGCTTCAATCACCTGTCAGCTTGAACGCCAACGTGAAGGTGGCAAAGTTCGTCGAAAACGACGAAGAACTTCTTAATTCCGAGACCGTTACTGTAGCTGGATTTGGAACCTATGGATGTAAGTTATAAACCTAAGGCTTTCGGGGATGCCTACAAAAGCCTAAGCGTTATTGTACCTATCAGTTTACCTATCAGCGAAAGACGCTCTATTTCTTAGGCTGTAGCACATCTTACTTCGCCGCCTTATTTGCCGGAAAATTGAAGAAGTTTGAAGGCGACGCTGCGGGTGGTCGGTTCGGGCCAACCTTAGTCGCAAGACAGTTTCGATCTGTATCGTTGAGTAATACCTCGTAAGCGGTGAGGAAAACAGCTCCTCGACGCTGATCCAGACTTTCGAAGGCGATAAGCTCGCTTAGATCTTAGAGACTGACTATTAGAGAGCTTCTAATAAGTCTTTTCGTACGGCAACATTTCCTACTGTTATAGTTATAATAGAACAACATAAAAATCACTTTATATACTCTCGATTTTCAGTCAGTGGAAAGACTCACCTGCTGAGCGACTACCTGCGATACGCTCAAGTAAATATCATTCCACTCGACATATGCAAGTAAGACACACGTATTCTTCTAAAAAAATCCATATTTCAGCGAGGTTAAATGGGGTTTGCTGAAGGACACCCAGATCTGCGCTGGAGCTAAAAAACGAGGAGCTGGCAATGTAAGCGGAAGTTCTAGTCCATTTTTATTGAACATCTACTTGTAGGGTGACAGCGGTGGGCCCCTCCTTGCCACTTACCGCGGTGAGGATTACCAGATCGGAATAGTATCCCTGCTCCCCTGGACGCAAGAACAACAACAAAACGAACAGGACAAGTATCCCTCAGTCTATGTCCGCATCTCGAAGTTCTGCGACTTTATCGAAACATCCACCAATAGCGCCGCCAAGTGCACACGTCTACCTGTGCCCACCACCACCACAACTACGACCAAACGTACCACTACAACAACGACCACCCCCAAGACCACAACTACCACCACCACGACCACCACGACTACAACCCCAAGCACCACTACCACCACCACTCTGCCTCCAGTTCAAAGTCGCAACTTCGGAAAGTACATTATTGGACTGACGCAGCTGGCCTTCCAAGACGCCGAGCGTTTCTGTGAGATAAAGGACGCCAAGCTGGCTTCGTTCCACAAGAAGGGTAATGAGAACACAGTGGCGCGCGTCTTCAAACTTGCCAATCCCAACGCAGAACAAGTGTTCTGGATCGGTCTCCACAAAGCCGAAGGAATCTCATCTACGTTCAGCTGGGTCGACGGAACTCTCCTGGACTACACGAACTGGGCACCGGGATTCCCAGAAACGACGCCCAGTAAAGAATGTGCCGCGGTATGCCCTTACTTCTTGCTCACGTGGCCAATCACTCCCATTTCAGTACAGCGAAGGCAGCTGGGAGGGACTCGACTGCAGCTCGAAGAAGTATTTTGTTTGCTACAAGCAGTAACAGTAGTCTGGAGATTCCCAACACTAATAAACAGTACCACGAGCAAATATCCTTATCGGGTGGTTAGAAGTAGCCGTAAATGCTGCTCTTTTTCTATTGATGATCCGCAACCGACCGACGAAGCTGGGCAGATGTAGAAGGTGATCAAAGATCGGTCATAAAAAGTCGCTTTAAAAGACCCGCTGAGAGAGTGTACATAAGATCGATTAACATCGGTTGGTTCTACGGAAGTAGCTTCGACTTTTGCTTGGATCAGTCTCCATTCTTCAAGGAAACTCACTATCCTGTTTAGGTGGTCATGGCATGTGTTCCATTGATTTAGTACGCCGTTCATTACAACAAGTAAATGAGCGCAATGAGGAAAGAGATGAGAAAGAAGGATGCTGCGCCGATGCCCCTGACCACAGTGACCATTAACGGCATCTTAGGCGCTAGTAGAGCCTCGTCATCCGCACTACCTTCTTCCGGACTCTCGTGTGACGGCTTCTGGCCCGGAACAAACCGAAGGGCAAATTGGCCAAGACGTCCAGTAGCGCGTTCATTGAGTTGCTCCAGACGGCGGATCCAGAAGTGGATGAACAAGGCCGTGATTGTCAGGATAAAGGTCCACTCTCCGAAACGAACTAAAGAACCTTGACTACAGGTCCAGGAAGAAGTGAGAGATACCGATCTTAGGAGCTTTCCCAACGGCCGGTGGCAGTTCGTAGACGATGTCCTGGAGAAAGATCGCCTGGATGAAGAAGTTTGCCACGAGAATGTAGAACGACTGTTCTGTGCTGGGCATGAAGAAGGAGAGTACGGTGAACAGATTGCAGATGATCCCAGGGAGCACCAAGGCAACACCATAGTACAGGGCGATGCGCTTCACCTTGATCCAGGTCAGCAAGATCGACCTGCGGGATTCCTTTTAGGTTACGGTAGCGCGCTACTTGTTTACCATGTCTTAGCGAACTGTACTCCATTGGTCGGTGCAGTGTAGGTGAAGCGCCGATCGGAGTAGTAGGATATGTTGTTGGTGATGGAGAGGAGCTCCCAATCGGAGATGTGCTTCTTGGCGGACTAAAACCAAATCTAGGCTTTGTGGACAACTGAAACATGCCTGAGATCCCCAGCCGAGGAGTACGGTAGGAGGGATGTTGTAGTAAATAGTGAGTTGGACTTCTCGCATGGGTTGGGAGGTGAAAAGACGAAGGGCGCAGGCCTGCTCGTCGAAGGGGTAGGCGGAGTAGTCGAACTTGCAGGCCATTTTGATGGCAAATGTGGGATAGATCTCCACTCGAGTTGACTAAAGGAGGGATATTAAGAAAGAAGGATTGCGCTAAAAACTGGTCCAACTTGCTAGCAGCACAGTGGTTAAGTACAAAAATAGTACTGCAAAGAACAGAGGCACTTGCGGCCCCCTGCCATTTGCTGTCCAGGTTCATTTTCCAGTAGGTCAAGGTTCGACATTCTATGAGCTCAAGCACTCCTTGTTGACCACTTGTGACCAGCACAGTGACGGACTTCCCAGCTAAACTCATCGCACAAACCTCCAGGCCGTTGGACTGCAACGACGCATGCGACCTTTTCGAAATCTCAAAGTACTGGTTAACTCCGGCGACGCTGTTTGCGATCCTGATGTCCGGCGTCCAGAGCTCCCACTGCTTGGCCATCGTCGTGCGGACGCCGTTGAACTCGGCAGCGTCCCAAACGGCCACTTGGTCCAGCCAGGTCATGTAGATATGTCCGTTGATGTTCATCGTCTGCTCTTCTTGGCTGATTGAGAGGTGCATCACGTAGATGTGGATCATGACCTCTATCGGCAGTGACTGGTTCTTAACAGGCCGCACACGGCGGTTGTAATTACGGAACAGTCGCCGCTGCAAGTCCGTCTGCTCGTCCACATAGGTGCGATTTGCGATCTCTGCAGAAACCCATGGAAACACCCAAGATAATGTAGCTTACCTTCTGGATCGGTGATGGAGTCGTCCAAGTCGGCAATGGACACTTCGACGTTTTCGGAGCAGAGACTAAGCGCCACTAGGAGAGCGCACAGGGCGACGACCGTCGGCGCTTTCGCCATTGCATAAACTGACGCTGAAGGCGAGACAGTTTATGAGGCATCGGATGTCCGTGCAATAAACAAACAAAGCCTCCCAAACAGGAGTCCATAGGTGTGCCCTTACCTTCTGTTCCTGTCCAAAGGACCTGCTCTCGAGGATCCTAACCAGGGATGTGCGGATCATCCGGAATCCGGGTATTTTGCACGATCCGTTAATTAAACTCCGTAAAACTGCCCGGATTTCGGATTTTTTGGATCTCGAAATTAAACATGGAACTTTTTTTTAATGACGCTTGTTATGATATGACGCAGTTATGACGCTTGTTACGTTATGTTATGACGCGCAGCAGTTATGACGCTAGCGCCGACATGTTTTGGTTTGAATCCACCCTCGGTTTTTTTCCAAATAATAGAAACATTTGCCACATCCGAAATCCGGGTATTTTGGACATCCGAAATACGAGATCCGAGTTTCAAAAAATCAAATCCGCACTGTTACGTGCTCACGTACGTATGGACTTTACCATTTAACTTGTTCGTGTGTTATCTCTCGACACGACCTCCTCGCTACGCTATGTTCCTGGCAACCACACCGCCAGGAACACAACACGCACAACGCTGATCCTAACTGTCGAGATGCGTGGAACGGTCTACGGAGATTGTCGCCTCTCTTTATGATCCCCAATTGCGACCCTGATCAAGTTCCACAGAATTTACTCCACTTCCATAAATGGGCATTGTCCAGTACAACGCGTCAATTCGTAAGAGGAGGCATATGTAGTAAAATAGATACTAGCATAAACCGTTCGCTCAAAGACAATCGTGTTGAGAGCCAATTGAAGACACTAGGAAGGGTGCGTCAGCTTATAACATTCGTGCCACTTTCCATCGGGTATGTTCAGTCCAATTACATGGTGGTTTCTGTGTATGCAATCGGAGCTTGCAACACCTTAGTAGAACGGCCGAAGAACCTTCTTATCTCCGTCCTGTAGACTATTGACTGGGTGTAGTAGACGACGAAAGGGACGTCCAGATTTATTCCAGTAAAGATTCCAATGGAGAACTCAATGACCTGAGCCAGGCTCACACTAAAAGCTCCAATATCCATCCAGGATTATGTGTGGGACCTACTCTGTGAACAGGATTCTGGAGACAACCCACAAGTATATGGTGACACCGTAACCGAGGATGTAGACCACTACAATGACGAAGAGCGCCTTGACGATCTTCCGTGTTTCACTGTCCACTTTACTGGATCGTTTCCGGAGAAACAAGTAGAGTTTCGTGTAAACCCCGATGACCAAGATGGTTATAAAACATTCCACCATGATCCATCCAGTTTTGGTGGATTCAACAAAGGCTTCTGGAATGAAGCAGAGTACGAGCTCTTCTGATTTTGTCAAGTATTGCACGAAGGCAACAGCCGAGCAATACACAACGGAGATAGCGACGTAAACTCCGAAGTAGCAACTGCGACGAATGGATTTGTACCTGAAATGGTCTCGCCTTGCCAATGAAACCAAGAGTTGTACAAGATACTTCCGAACATCAAGAACCTATCTATGGAAACCAGCAACTCACCACAGCGCATGAACCACACAGAGATACCGATCCAAGCCAATGATCAAAATCATGAGGAAGGTCATGTTCATTCCAACCACAGGGACCAGCTGAGCGTAAAAGCATTCCGAGTTCGTCACAAACCGGTTGTTGAACGTATTGTAGGCGAAGAAGGGAAAGTACCAGCAGAAGACTATATCAGAAACTGCTTGGACACAGATCAGGATGTTACAGTTCGTACGGAGATTCTTGGACCTTAAATAACGTGGTTTTTCTAAGTCGTACGTGCAACTCACTTCCAAGTGACTAGAATCAGGATTCCATTGAGGATCTGGCTGAGGGTACAAAACACCCCGTGAATTGGCGCGGCGACGTGAGCTACTATCAGCAGAGTGTCCGAGGATATGGACCAGTTGGTCAGTACCATGGGCTCGTTTCTCTTAAAGGAAGGTCCCAATAAGCATCACTATATCATATTCAAATGGACTCGAAATACGGCTTAAGTGTACTTATGGCGCTCCCCGCAGGCCGGAATGGAGAAATTATCATTCCTTTGTTATAGGGCGTGTGCTCCAAACAAAGTGCTGCAGAAAGCGATATTTTTCCCAAAGCCCTACCTATACGAGCCTAGCAAACTATAGGAATGCATTTTTCGTCTTTAGGTCATCATTAATCTTCAAGCTAAGCAACTATATTGCTTGTTTTGAAACTCGAGCCGACTGGAGGCTGGACTCCGATGTTGTTTTGATCTCTGGCACCAGCTGGCACCAGCCTAATTACCATTGGTAGTCTGTATGCAATTTCATAATTAGATTGTGGACACATATGTAAACCATAAACCTTCGTCTCTGTCCCAACATGTCTTAGGTGCACAAGTGAAGTGATATAGAAGATATATTGTAACTCTAAGCAACTCTGCTTCGATGAGATCCTTCAGATGAAAGCAGGGCTGTGATTGAAAATACGTATCACGCGAGTGTTACCCATGATGGTATGGTAATATACAATATTTCTACAGAACAAAAGGATACGCTTATTACGCAAAGAACGCAACAGAGTCGTAAACAACAATGCTTTTGTTTCTGTGGATACTTGAGGACGTGTTCCGTCTAACCGCATTATCCACAGACCGGAAGAAGGTTCTCAGGCGGAAAGGCATAAATTAGAACGCAGTGATGTAGTCGCGACAACGACACGTATACATACATCTGTCAAAATCATGAACTATATATACATACGCACAAATTTGGACGTTCGCGGTAAGGGTGCCTTCGTAGAAGGAATGGAAACAGCGCCTACATGTGGTGTTATCCATAGTCCTTTGTATTTTTTGTCCTGTTGGTTATTTTTTGTGGTGCCATAAGTGTGCTTCTTACGGTTTCACTTTGCAAAAGCTACTGCAGGTGAACCACAAACTGAGCAGTGCTTGTTCTTTTTTTTCATATTTTTTTCAAGATCGAGCTCCAATTTTTTAAGACGAAGATCGACCTACCGTTTACATCATACGCATGAACTCTTCAAAACATCCATCCTTTTAATTCAGATAAGAACTATCGAGGATAGGATGCGTTGCCTAATGATACAAAATAAAAACATAGCAAGCATGAATACACTCTGTCATGTATAAAATTGATGATGTTCATCTTAGTCAGAAGTCGTTTAGCTTAAGAACAAACATCACTGACATGCTCCAAGATTTTGATTGGCATGATGCATTTATCATTGAGTATAAGTGGGAAATTAGGGCATCTAAGGAAGGGAAACCAATTTCCGTACACTTCACTTCCGTACGTTTCTGCAGAAGCTGGTCAAATGTGTAAAATGTTCGAAAACGGTGACAAGCGTGGCCAAATCGGAACGTCTCGTAGCTTTTAAACATTCGAATTCAAAGATCACATAAGTATAAAAACTCATCACAATTACAATATACAATCATGAGTTCTGTAGGTAGTGGTGGCTCCTTTTGGAAGGGTCAGTCCACAGAAGGAAAGCTCTAAGGTTTCGGTTTCACTCAGCATATTCGAGTGTGAAAAGGAAGTCGACCTTGTTACCTCTCAAGCTCGCAGATTCAATGCCAGGTCTGATTACCTCGATGTGAAGAAGTCCCGCCAAAAAAGTATCCCAAAACCTTTCTGCTATGCGACCAAGCAACCTTCTCATCTCAACTTTACTTTACATCGAATGTTTTTTTTTCTGTAGCAGTGGTAATTCACTTAATGCAAAGAACCACATGGAACATTTAAAACGGCGGGAAATTTGTCTTGTATAATCGTTTACCCACGTGACATTAAAGGTCATTACAATGTCTCGCGCTGCTAATTCTAAGAAATGTTTTCGAGAATACCCGAATCTCGGCTACATTAGTGTTAGTCACATGTATGTTTCCATATATGTGTCCTCTACGTCCAGCAAGAACTAAATTAGAGTAGTAAGAAGAACAAGAAGAAGCAAAGATCGTATCACTTACATTTTAGATGAAAATAGTCGCTATGGTACCCCTGCAGAGAATTACACCAGTACAATGTATTAAATTTCTTATACAAATAATAACATCCTCAGTCAAACATGGGAAGCTCACTAGTGGGCATGGTGACCACAGCGATAGCCAGCGGCGTCGAAGAACCCTTCTCCACCACCAGAACTTTGACATCCTCACTCTGAAAGTTTTCGGGGTGATTCACCGTGACAGTCGAAGAGAACGAGTAGCTCTTCGTGTGGATCAGTGGTGGCAGCATGATTATCGTCGGCGAGACGGTATAGATATCCCGATCCCACTGGTAGACAATGCACCGCGTTATTTCTGGGTCCATGGGCCTGCAATTCAGGGGGAGGATACAAAATACGTATTGCAATACATACAGGTTAGACGTGATGCTCGACTTGAGGATGAATTGTGGACCGAACCCGTTGACCTCTATGGACAGCTCTAAAGAATCGTGTGCCTTCGTCGTGACGTTCTCTTGACCGGACGAGCTGATGAGATTGTAGTAGGTTTTGGCCGTATCTAGTTTTAGCATGAATAGATCGCGTTGATAGATCTAAAGGAGTCTTAAGAACGACTTAGTATAGCACTGTCTGCTTTGGAATCAGCTTTGGTCTTACTGGTCTTCAAAAAACTCCAAAAGTACCTTGCAGCTCGGTTTTGATGCGCAAGCAGTTGGCAAATGCAGAAAAAGCTAGCTGGGGACACACATTGGGATGTTCACCAGGACACCACCTAGTGCTTACCTGATGCATCTTAACGGCCATTTCCCTCTCCCTAATTGTGTGATCCACATAGATTTTCGTCTTCTTGGGCACATAGTTGCCTTTGATCTGCTGGCTACCAGTCATCTGTTTGGCTCGACTCTGCTCCTCCAAATCAGCGGTGCGACGGAATATGGAAACAGCCAGACCTCCACCTGAAGATCTTTTTCTTTTTTGTTTTAAAATGGACAACGAACTCAAAAATCCGATGACCAATCCACCCTCTTCGCGACCGAACCGTCCATATTTTATCCACCTTATGGGCGATTGCGTCCTTATCCGGTCAACCACGTTCCCGTTAATGTACAGTTTTATCTAAGCGGGTTGCAGTTTGACATGGGTGAGTGTGGCAGTACCTCTTTCTCGTGAACTACAAAGACACCGTTATACTGTCTCGGACTGTAGGAGAACGGTTCGATACAAACGACCGGCTGTTCTAACTTCAGTCGATTGAAGAACTTTCCCTTAAGGCTGTAGAAGGAGACCGTTTTGTCGGAGCAAGCAATGATGAGCTGAACAGAATCTTGAAATACGGTAATGGAAAAGGCCAAACCTGTTTCTTAACCATGCAAACGCTAACGATATCGCTGCGCATCGACGCCACAGGCTTAGAAGAAACAGTGCCTCGTTTTATGACGAAAATCTCGGAATCTCTTGTGGTCACAGCAATTCTATATTCGTCGTCGTAAGCTCCTAACGAGATTCACTTGGAGAAAAAATCGCACTCCTAACCTTACCGTAGCTGACCAGAAACACTGGTGTGCTTGGCACGGCAACAGTTTCCAGCAGATGGTACGCATATGGGTCTACGATGTAGATGTTTCCATTCTCTGTTGCCACAACGAAGACGTCTGCCGTGTCCAGCTCGCTGGAATTCCTCTTTAGCGAGGTCATGGCTGTGATGGTTTGGGGACGCGTGACTGGCTTGTCACGGAACTGTGCTAGGAAATGTTCCCTGTCCGCTTCCGGCACCACTAGGTAGTTTTGCGAGCGGGGCGAAAGTTCACTCATGCCAATCTGAAGGGAGGTTTAAGAGTGGAGAAGATCTCACATACCATCTCCTTAATTTTGGTCAAAATTAGATGTAACTGCTCGCCATTGATCTGTCCACCGTTGAAGCGCTGCCATGCTTTAACTTCATCCTGGTGTGGCTCCAAAGACGGCAATGTGTACTTATAAAATGGTTTAAGATTCTTGAATATGAGTACAGCAGTTCCTGTGGCCACAGCGATCGACGGGACGACAGCTTCGTGGGTCTGCGATTGGCTCTCCGACGAGAACGACAGAATCCCAGTGGGCAAATCGACCAAAACCGATTCGCCTATAAACGTAACTCCTTTAAACACCTTCAGGTACATATTATATCTTCCAGCTCCTTTATCCGCGATGATGAGCTTATAGTCGCCATCACCATGGAAATCGCTGAATCCGACGCACTCCTTATCGCAGTTGAGATGTATATTAGAGTCGGCCAATGCGAAGATCCAACGATCGCTGATCTCCACACCGTGCTGCTTGCTGAGAGTGGTGGTCAACATGGTCAAGGAAGGCAAGGGAGTGGGTCAGTCGGTTGTGCAAAATGCACAGCACCTGGCTTGTCGATGTAGAGCGTTGCTATGGGGATGCGCGGACAGCGTTGAAGTGGGCAGTGTCCGTGTGATCCTCTAATGGCACAAGAAGAAAGATTTCGTCAAAGAATCTGGTTATAGTGGTGTTATACACTTGTAGGACAGTACTTTCTTGTGCTAATCCATTGGATTGTTGACCTTTTTGACTGAATTAACTAACAAGAATACTCCGTTTTCTCCAGTATGTGTCCTACAAAACTAATTCCCCGTCGGCTTTAGCAGCCTGAAAAACCTCTTTACTTTATTTCTGATATCTCTTCCATAAGTAAAGCTTTTTGGTAACACAATCAAGTTAACAAATTGGAAAACTCCCTGTGAGTCTCCCACGCCGGTTTGAATTGAATTAACCGTGTAATTGCCTAACGACTTGGGTAGACGTTGTCGTTGATTTGTTTAGCTTAAAAAACACATTAGAGACGTCCTTTGAAGGGTGTCTAAGTGCCCGCATATCAAATTTTTTACCTGCTATTAGTCACAAGTACGTATGTTTATTGTATCATCGGTTACGCACACTAACAAAGAACAATGGCTTTGGATTGGAGGCATTATTATATGGCCTACGGCAGGAGAACTTCTTTAGGACATGTACTGCTGCCTTCCGATACGGTTTCATTGACAAAATTAAGCATACAGCATATAACGTTCCATGATTCGCCAACATGGATATGCACACCAGGCAGATTTGTGCCCCGTGAGGTACACTGGGCTCCAGCGATGTGACAACGGCAACTATAAGTGGAACAGCGCCAAAGAATAGCGGACAAGAGGATACAGTCACTAGCGTCCACAAGATTCTGTTTCGGTTATTGAAGTTTGCCCTTTGTGTGTTCTTTTTTGTCCTCTTTATGCTTATGAAAAGCTTAATGGAGAAGGAGGCAGCAATGAGAATAGACACCCCAACGACGACACATGTGGTATATAAGGCGACCTTCTTCTGCCAGCCATCAGGTTTGAAGCAGAAAGTGTACTTTGCATCGTCCTCTCCACGATAGCCACCGAGAGAAGTAATCCACTGGATGTAAAAGAATACGGTAAGTGCTGTGGTGCACAAGTGAAGTGTAAGGCAGACAATGAAGGCATAAGTGTGGTCCAAGTATTTAGCCTCATTAGCATACATATATATGAAGTAGCGATAGGTGAAAGTTGTCATAAGTGCAATTATGCAGTTTAGGATACAGACGAAAAGAAGTAGGAGCATAATATGTCCGAGAAGTTCATTTTCCAGAATGCCAACAAGTCCATCGATACGGAAGCATTGAGCGGGGTACATCGGGTACACATGTACAAAAGCACACATCACATTTCCACCGAAGTTCCAAGCAAGGCCGTTGAGGAGGAAGAACGAGAGGAACCGCATGTTCTGGGGCGTGTATCGCAGGACGATCACCATTGTAAAAATCTTCACGGGCAGGCTTACGAAGGCAGTGACATCAAGGAAGCGGTTGTACAGCATCTCACAGGGCTGGCACATGACTATAGTGCCGTGAACACTAGCATGAAACGACCTTCTAACACTCAAGAATGTAAACAGAACGCGGTAATTGGCATATTTGTCCTGGCTCTTACAGTTGACGTTAGAGATTTAATTACACGCGTAATTGTTTTGTACAGAAAATCGGCTGGGAACGGACGTTTTGAGGGTACAATTGATGTTTTGCGATTAGTAAGGATGTAGGTGCGAACTAGTGTCGATATGTGATAAGCGAGAACGCAAAGAAGCTTGTGGGCATCTCTGTTCTGCATTACTGCCTGCACTTGGTACGTCACTCATAAGTGGATCAGTCAAATTACGATAATGGAGAAAACCTTTAGGGGCTTCAGACCGCACAGATGCATAACAAACGTTAGTGGGAAAGGCGTACTGATCCTATACAGACTTCGTGGAGTAGTGACGTAGCATGCACTAGAAACATAGAACTCTGATGCCACCTGAGATGCTGAGCTTTGTCGCCCAAAAACTGTTTCCTCTCAATTTTGGACACGTTATGCTGGCCCACTCTGAGCTGCAAGGTCTGCCATTGTCGGATGCTGAGCGAAATTTTCGGTTTTCCGATGCGAAGTTGCGATGCGAAGTTCAAAATTCTTGTGACTCCAGAAAACTGCTCCTTTATCTGTCTGTTTTGCTTCCTTCTTCATGATTTTTATTTCTTATTGTTCAGCAGATTCTTGTTTCTTCTACTTCTTCGCATATAGTGTCGAATACCGTAAAATTGGTTTTTCGATTTTGGGTGAAAATGTCTCTCAACTGTAAAATCTGATCGCACAGAGTTTTGTGGAGTCACAAGAATTTCGAACTTCGCATCACATCGGAAAACCGAGAACCGATGCTACATGGTGCTACATGGACATCTCGCTCAGCATCCGACAGTAGAAATATCCGACAGTAGAAATATTTCATTGCTATTCAAATTCTTCATCAAAAATGGAGGCTGTATTTCATAAACGTGAAATAGCGATTATGGTCAGCTAACAAACCAGGCGACACCGATCAAACGGATGATTCGTGTCAAAACCATCGAGAAACATTCCACGCTCCACTTCCGACTGTTTATTGTTTGTCAACTCCATGAAAGTGCGCGCCCTTGCTCTTCTGTTTGAACCACCATTTTTATTCGGTCTGCATTCTCCATTCTTTTCTTCCAGATGTCGAACTGTGAGGTCGGGAACATCGACCGAATCCAAGTGTACACGAAGCGCCTGAACGTGATGAAGGCGGAGAATGATCGCAAGCTCGCGCAGAAGCGGAAGGAACTGGAGGAGATCGAGGACCGGATCGAGGAGGAACGGGAGCGCTTTCGACAATTAGACCTCCAGCACGAGGCCGTCCTGCAACGCAAGGAGCGCCTAGCAATCGCACTGGAAAGTGCCCAGGCGCGCCTAGACCGGCTGGAAAAATCAGGAGCGGAGCTACTCGAGTACATCCGCACTGAGCTCGCCGCTAACTCCGCCCGGCTCCCCGGAAGCTCGTCATCGACTGCGCGCCTGTAAGAGGCCGTAGGAAAGCACCGAGCTATTTTACTTTGTGCCTTTTTTATGATAATAAATACATCCGTGTATCCGGTTGTGCAGTGAAAGGGTAAACAAGAAACCAAGGAAGGGGTCAAGGAAAGCAAAAAGAGGCGAAAGAAGTGTTGAAGAAGCCCCTCGAACAGCGAAGAGGAGACCTACCGTATAGCCAATAACAAAACCCAGGCAAGTCACATCGTTGCTGTTCAAGCTGTCCGACCTGGTCGCCTTTGGAGGCAAAAATGGCAAGAAATGTGTTCCGCAGTCCCGGAATTAAGTTACCTAATTGTGCAGAATTGGTCTGCTCAGAATTTATGTGCTAGAAATGTTTCATTGCTAATCTGATCCTCAATCAATAGAGACTGTATCTCATGAACGCGAAATCGCAATTTGTTTTCATCCACACTTCTTGTTTACACCTTAAAGAATTGCTCTGTATGGGAAGCGACTTCTCTGTCAGGAGAATCGCGCGCGAATGGATTGTTCGTGTCGAGACCACCAAGAAACAACCTACGCTCCACTCCGATTGTTTATTATTTGTCAGCTCCGGGAAGGTGCGCTCCCTCGCTCTTCTGTTTGAATCGCATGGTCCTGCTTTGCTCCTTGAACGATATTTATTCGATTTGCATTCTCCATTCTTTTCTTCCAGATGTCGGAGTGATTCGATAAATCTATTTTAAGACCATGGCTGCAAATAAGCCCGAGGAGAACAGTCCGTTCCCGAAACCTTCAGAGTACGCGAAGAACTACACGACGGAAGCGATAAAATCGGGAAGGGTACTCGCGCCGCCGCCCATACCAACGCAGTATGAAGTCTTCGGTGAGAACTATGACTTGGAAGAGGTTAGTAAATCTTTATGACTGATACTCTCTACATTCCTCTTTTCAGGAGCTTGTGATACCTCTGAAGACGCTGGGAATTCAGGCATATTCAACGACGGGCTTGACATGGCGTGAAGAGTTCAAGAAGATGAACGCCAGTGTAATTGTCAATTTCCTGGATCTCCTGCAGATCCTCATCAATTCGCCAGACAGCCATGAACGGAATCAAAAGATAGAAGCGATCCGACTTCTCTTCATCAACATGCACCATATGGTCAATGAATATCGGCCTGTGCAAGCACGCACAACTCTTACTGTTATGTTGGATCACCAGAACAAAGAGATGCAGAAGCTAACGGACGACATCCGGAAACTACTGTATCGAGGCAGTGATGTAGTCAATCAAACACTTCTAAACGTCCAAGAGCCGCCGTCTATCCCTAGGCCGAACATTCCAGGTGGTGGTGAGTTCATTACACTCTTTGTCCGTAGGCTGCGAGTTGTATGACCCTCATATTCTCCTTTACTAAGAATGTAAAAGGGTTCCGGCTTTTTCAGCTCGCATCGAAGATTTAGTCCGGAGAGACGATGAAGCTACGCTTGATATTCTCCGGACAGAACAGGAGATAGTTGAGTTAATGGAACGCTTTATGACTCCGAGGGAAGGCGTGAAGCCCGACGCTGACTCTGCTGTGCCGGATATCCCGCTCAAGTACCCGATTGATGAGGAAGAAGGGATGGTGCCGATGTAATTAATAAAATTCTAGAAAATAAATTATTTCTAAATACTATGCTTACTTGCTCAGCATTCTGAGGATCCATCCGTTAAAGTATCTTGCTCGTCCTTTGTGCATTATTGTTCTTTTCTTTAGCAAATGGCTCCACGTCCGTCGCCTAAACCGACGCCTTCAGCGAAACCATCAGATGGTTCACAAGCGCCAAAGGAGAAAGGAAAAAAGGCGAAGGCTTTAAAAATCAAGGAGAAACAGATCGACAAGAAGAAACGACTTAAGAAGGATAAGTTGGGAAAGAAGGCTACTGAACATGTCAAGAAGACGCTGAAGAAGGACAAGAAGAAATCGAGCGAGCAGAAACCAGTGAAAAAGCAATCGGAAGGAGAGAAGAAGAAGGGAAAGATGACAGACGAAACCAAGAGCAAGATGTCCAGGAAGCAGCACAAGGAACTTATCGAAGAAATGGCAAAGAAGGGAATCAAGAAGCGCGAACAGAAGAACAAAAAGATCAACGAATTGAAGAAGGCACAAGCGATCAAGCACAAGTATATGCTTCTGGAGGCGCGGAAGAAGATCATTCGGGAAATCGGGCCATCGCTCCGGAAGTTCTTGGAACTCATGAATGAGCATGTGAAGCTGGACGCAAGAAATTCCAAGTCGATGCAAGATCTGAAGATGCACATGAACATGCTGCTTACCATGCGCCTGAACAACGAAGAGCGGCGTCAACTTATGGGAGTTGTCAGCGAGGATATGCAACTCGTTAAGTGTTACCAGACCTTAATGCTCGACGTGATCTACAAGATGGCGGAAACAGCTCTTCCTCTGTGCAAGACAGTTCGTGTGAGATATGGTGAGTGTATTTTGCGTATGACGCTGATAAACGTTCTTTCAGGCAAACCGACGTCCACGGATACCGCAGAAGAACAAGCAGCCAAAATCCGGAAGGTCAAGGAGATCGCACGGAAGAAGACGGCGCTTCTAACCAAGCGTATGCAAGGAAAGACCGCTAAAAGAGCCCGAGAAGCCGCAAAAGCTGCGCGCGCAGCTAAGAAGGAAACGCCGAAGAGAGGAGCACAGGACTTGCCTTCTCCTGCGGGAGATAATACAACACCGAAGAGCAGGGGACGTGGAGGACGGCAGAGCACCGCACGTACTCCAGCATCTACAAGGTCCGCAAAAGCGAAGCAGCAAGCCGAGTCCGCTGGATCTGCTTCTCCGGAACCGATGGATACATCTCCTGGAACTTCACGAGGATCGCGTGGAGGACGAGGCGCTCGTGGTGGTGGAAGTGCGAAGCGACCAACGGCGGCCGCTCAGCGCAAGCCAAAGCGAACGTCGGGTCGGCGTACAGGAACACGGAAGCAGTCAGGTAAGTCTTGTGTCCGCAGTTTTTGAAATTGATAGAGTTTCCCCTAAACTTTCCCTTTTTAGAATCAGGTGATAGAGAAAGAAGTGAGAGTGGTAAGTAATATGTCCGATGAATCCCTGCCAAATGGTTTAATGAAGTGACCCCCCCCCCCTCTCCCCCATTGAATTAGCAGCTGAGATGACCCCCCAACGGGGACCACAGAGCTCTAGTGCACAGTATCCCCGAGATGGAACTGTGCACTTCACCATATGTTTCATTTTTAACCACCTTCTTTGCAGTTGCCGACGTGGTCATGGAATACATACCGGGTCATGGCCCCAACGAGCCAACCTACTGCATCTGCCAGCGCATTTCGTTCGGCGATATGATTGGCTGCGACAACGAAGAATGCAAAAGTGGTTCCTGGTTCCATTTCGAATGTGTGAAGCTGACGAAGAAGCCGAAAGGAAAGAAATGGTACTGCCCCCAGTGTCGCGGAGATCGGCCAACTGTTCCAAAGAAGAAGTCATAGATGCTCTGAAGAGGAGAGAAATGTCTAGCTGTGAATCATGTGTGCCTTGTATTCTTATGTTTGTTGCTTTTAAAGAGCTATCCGGGAAGCTGACATTGAACAATATTGGCTATAAATTTATTCCACCAGGAAGGACGACTTCTGCTAAAGACACTGCTTGTAGCTAGAATTTATTCCGTGACCATGTCCTGGTCCCGGCAAGCCTTCTGTACAATAGTTTATTGAAAAAGGCGCTTAAGTTAAAGCGTTCAAAGGGAAGTCACCATCGTGAGGCATTTCCTGGACGTGCCTTCTGCGCGGGTGCAGTGTATCCTTGGTTTTGGGGAGGATGTACCTGCACCGGAACTGGTATCGGCCTGCCGTAGTTCTCATTGTACGGTGTCGTCTGATTTGCTTGAAGTTGTGACTGTGGTTTCCAGATGATACCCGTCGACGCGCTACCGTAATCGCCGTCTCGATACCGCGATTTCCGATATCGTGGGCCACTCTCTCCTAGTTCACCATTGTTTTTCTCGTGGTTGTTGGTGATGTGGCGGTCGAGGTTACGTTTAGTGATACAGGCATAGGGACATTTAGGACACTGGTAAGGCTTCTCGCCCGTATGTGCTCTGATATGAACTTTAAGGGAAGAAGTAGTCCTAGAAGATAGCTTTCAGGGTTATGCCATTAGAGGGCGTATACCTGAACCGTTTCGAGCAGTACTCACAGAAGAAAGGCATTTCACCTGTGTGGATACGGTAATGCGTACTAAAGTTGTGCCGGTAAAGGATGAGGCCACAGGTGGGACATTCCATCTTTGGTTTTCCTTCCTCACAGGTAGTTGTTTTCTTTTCTCGTTGTGGTTGGAGTTTAGGAGGCGGATCTTCTTGGGAGATGTCTGTAAGGGAATATACTTTAGACTCGGCTTCTACGGACATTGAAGCTTGAAGAGCATTCAGGTCTTGGAAGAACTCAAACGTACCATTGATACGGTATCGCGTCCGATGTTTACTTGGAGTGTGTGCTGGCGGTGGGGCCTCCTTGTAGGCATCTATTTGCTGCCTCTTTGTGTCACTGGAACAGCTACCGTAATTAGCCGAAGTGGAGGGAGTGCTATAGTGCTCCAAAGTTTTGGATTGCTCAGGTGCATACGTGCTCGGTGCTTCACTCGACTCTTGCAGATACTCTGCATTGTCTACGTATTCGTACATTTCTTCTTGTGGTCCAGTTGTCGACTGCTGCTGCTCAGCCTGCTGAGGAGGCGGATCTGGAGCTTTCTGCTGTGGATTGGACTCCTCCAGAAGAACGTCTTCATCCAGCTCGCTTAGATCGATCCCGTCCCAAAAGTTATTTTCCACGGAGACATAGTACATGTATCCAGAAGTGGTGGTAAAAGACGTCGCCTCGGAGATATCGACTGTATTACTTCTGAAAAACTAGTTGACTTTAAGATGGTTGGTGACTGAACCTTACGCTTCCTCCTCTGCTTTGGGTATCTCCTCGACAGGAAAACTATCTGCTTGTTCATACCCGGGATCAAATGTCTCTTCTTGAGTGTAGGTGTCGAAGTTCTCGTAACTCGTAGATTGCTCTTCCTCATAGTAATCAGGCTGCGGAAGGAGCTCGGGTTGAGGTTGGGGTGAAGGAGGAGGAGGAGGCTGCGGTTGTGTAGACGACTGAGGTGGGCGAGCTTTCTGTGGTGTTTGCGAGTTGGATAATGTTCGAATAATATTGGGATGCGTCGGAGTTACTGTAATGCCGTTGATTCCAGCATGTTTAGACTTTGAAGCAGGCGGCGTTGATACGGTAGGTACTGAGCTCTAAAAGAAATGGTTATGCAATGCATGATTCTAGCAGAAGGGGTGATATCCGTGGTACTTGTATCTTAACTGCTCTAGGTCAGAGACGTGCTGAGCCTTAAGGATCTGAAAAGATCTCACTCCCTTCTGTCAAGCAATCCTTTTAACACAGTAGCATAGGGATTTCGGCCCCCTTTTGTCATATAGAGAGAGACTCCGAACCTCACCTTAGCGACGATTCCTGCAGTCACCTGATGCTGCGACCGTTGAGTAGTAGCAGTATGAGGCCTTTGTGTGGGTGAGTGAACATTGGTAAGCACGTTCAAAGCCTCGTTCTCGAATAGCTCAACCAAACACTCTTCGCAGTGCACGTACAACTCCTCGCGCGTCTCGAACTTCTTCTGACATTCGGAGCATTGAAAGACGACCGCCGAATACTTAACATGCACTGTTTCTCGTGAGAATGATTGAAAACCAACCGGACCGCGGTAGATATACTGTCCCGAGGTAGAAGGCTTGTTTTGGGAGCCATAATAGGCGCTCGAAGTAGACGGCTGCTGGTAATCTCTTTGGGTGGTAGATGCATAGCGTGAGCTTTGTTGCGAGGCTAGCATGAGGCTAGTTCCGAAGACGATTAATTTTGTGGTTCCATTCGACTCTTTGCTCTGCAGAAGAACGGTTGTACGATATGTGGGTTGCACGAGCAGGCTCTTCGTGTTGGGACCATTCGTTGATGTACAGTAGACCCTTCGTAGATTAGTGCCGCTGGGGACGAACAGCAAAGACTCAAAAGCGCCAAAGCCGCCTACGCTTTCCCACCCTATCACCATATACGTATTCTGGAAGTAGTTAACAGCCGTTGAGTTAATACTCCTTTATTCTCACACTTCCACGTTAATACAATACTCGTAATGAAAACAATGAGGATCATGATATACATAACACAGCAGTAGTATGGTGAATGGGTCCAAATACATGCAAAGGTCTATCAATCTCACAAATTCAAGTGCCCTAACGCTTCCTCTTACCCCCTTTTCCACCACGTTTTGTTGCCGGCTTCCTCTTGCGCGTCTTCTTGCCTTTCCAATCATCGTCATCGTCCTCCATTGGATCAGCTCCATCATGATCAGAGTCGATAATGGAGTTCGTAGCGGAGTGAGTGGCCCCGGAACCCTTGAGATCCTTTGCGACGAGATTTGTGTCGGACTTGCTTCCGAAGTCTGAAAAAGAGTCTCGATTAAGTTCAGCCTCCAAGTTTCCTGGCACACAGCCATCGTCCCAAAAGTAGTGACAATTCTCCACCATAAGAAAAGACGGACTTACTATTTCCTGCAGCGTAGAATCCAGCGGGTCTCCGTCTCGAAGCCCTGGCTGCAGTTCTTCCCATTCCCAAGCAGTTCTCCAGGTGTGGCGCAAACCTAGTTGCGGCGATTGTGCGTCCACACTCGGGGCATTTGCACTCGTGCTTGCTACGCGCTCCGTTTGAAGATGACTTCCCATTTGAAGTGCTCGGCTGCGAGCTCGGGACACTGGAAGTCCCGTTTGAAGTGCTTGCCAACATCCTCAGGTCAATCCCAATCGTACTAGCTCGGTGATGGACAAAGGCGACTTGTGTCACAAATGCCATGAGGACGTCGTTGTAGAGAAGCTCAACGGCGTCATCTGCAGGGATGTCTTCCTTGCGCCGCCGCTTCATCTCCTCCAGGTCGATTTCCGGTTCATCAGGCTCTGGAGCCATTTCTTGCTTACCCATCCGGCCTGAACTCGTACTGATTTTGGGAATGACTCTACACACGGAATGTAGCGAAGGATTGATGATCCACAATACTATGCAAATTAAGGGCGATCGATTAAAATTCTTTGTTAAAATGTCAACAAGATATAACAACGGAAGATAACAATAAAATCCGACGCATTACATTTGGTCCTTACGTCCACGGGTCTTGAACAGCTTCTTCATGCCAAGCTTCATACGTTGCTTAGCAATAACCTTCTGCATAAAGCGCACATCCTTGGCGCGCTGGACAGCTACTGTGCCTAAATCGATTTTTTATGCATGGAGACACAGATGAACGTCTAGACATGGGAGTCTCTGACTCGTGTCCGAGAAGTTATATGTAGTAGAACATACCTGTGGTGCCAGTCCATCCAAGGGCCTTGTACTGTCCCATGGCGCCGTTGAGTGCATCGCGGCCTCGACGCCTCTGTTCCCCATCGATCGGACTGTCGCGCAGACGCTGACGGTAGTAACGGAATAGTGAGCGATGGCCAATTCGAGCTCCGGAAGGCAATGTCAAAGTATATCCATCACTGTCGATATCCTCAGGCTCCTCCATAAGTTCGTCCCCATCTCCATCGATGTTCTCGTACAGAGGGCTGAAGTCGTAGAAGTCGATGTACTCCAAGATCAGCTCTCCCTCGTGGCACACCCGGGTGTGCTGCTTGTCCTGCATGTGGCGCTGGCAATCCTTCGCAGTTTTGTATGTTTTGCTCTTCTCGCCGCACCACAAACACATGCGGCCACATCCTACCTTCATACCTAGAATACATCTTTAGCTCTTCTTCGATTATAGCACGTACCCAAGTATTTCAAAAGGCCTTCAACATCGCTACAGTACTCCGCCTCTGGGACGAAGAATCCGTGTGCGTAGCTCATGTGTACGAGATTCTTCTCCATAGAAGCAGACGTCTCTGGGCAAAATAGACAGGAGTCGACGGGAATGGCCTAGAAGTTACGTTGTAGGGAATGGAATTAAGAAATTTAACATACATCAGTTTCGTCCAAATAGTCCTCCTCATCGTCGCTTCCGTGGTCCGTAACCCACCCAGATGATGAATCGTCGTCTTCTTCATCATCCTGTACCATCTCCTCGACCTTGTTCATCAGCCTGTTGGCAGCAGCGGCTACATTTGGGAGGTTCGCGTTCAGTTGCTTCGGAGGGAGCTCTTGCCGCACTGGCGTGCTCTCATCGTTCTCCTGAGTAAACTTCACGATGTTGTCCTTGTGCCGCTTGGAGTTAAGGTGGTTGTCGAACGCATTACGGGTCTTGAACACCTTCGAGCACGCTTTGCATAGAGATGCACAGCTCTTTTCTTCAGTTATCTGGGTTTCAGCCTGGTTGCGAAAGTTCAGCACTTTCTCGTGGAACTGATGGTCACTTATAGGTGGGAGACCGGCAACCTGCAATGGCAAACATTAATTCAAATAGAAATATAAAAAAAACTAATACACCCTTCTCAGGTATTACAACTGAAACACTGCTTACCTTTCGCTTCAAGTTGTAACGGTGCCACTCGGTCTTGTAGTGCTCACGTTGAATATCGAAGTTGGCGAACACGACGCTGCATGCAATGCAGGTCATTCCCGTGGAGGGATCCAGACTTTGTACTACTTGAGTTTCCGTCATCTGAAATTGGCACGTCATACAGTCACCACGAAACGCCATCGCCGCCCGATCCACCCGAACAGTATACCCCCCAAAAAGGCTAAAACTGATATACAAGTCCATGAAATACAAATGCTTATTGACAATTGGAGCTCACAGTGTCGAATGCATTGATATATTGCGAATGAGGTTACTTTCGTCCCAGCTATTTTTAAAATCAGCCTTTTTGGCTCCAAAAGGCACATGAGCGCATAATTTCTTCCGAATTACTGGAGTCAATAAGTTAGAGAAACCAGATTAAACCGATTCCCAGGTGAGATCGCAACATTTCCTCGGGAAAAGCACTTCTAGAGAAGTCCGTACACGGTTTATCGAAAATCAGCTGAACTCGTGAAAATCGTACTTTTCGAGACATGAAAGTCGTTGCAGGAGTCGCTTAGTTCGTTAGAAGCAAAAATGTGAAAAGAATTATTGGTGTTTTTCCGACCTTTTATAGACGTTTTTGTTGTTTTTGCTTTTGCATTGCGTCGAATAAGGCGTTGTGTTCCGAACTCGTGACATAGAGGTGAATATTTCGCGATGCGTCTACCAAATCAACATGTTTGCAGGAGCAGCTCCAAGGGGATCATGGAGTACCAACGAACAGTACAGCCCGGAGGAGCGATGCGACAAGTGCAACAGTACCCAGATGCGGGCGCCGACTTAGACTGGCGAGTGATGAAAACGCTCCGCGGCGGCTTCCGCGTGATCGTCGATGGTCATTTGTTTATCGACCAGAAGGTGATGCGTAACCCCGATCACATCCGATTCACGTGCGTCGAACGAAAGCCGATGAATTGCCGGTGCGCCGTCATAATGACCAAGGACCACCGGACGTTCATCAAGCTCGACCAGACGCACAACCATACTGAGCCTGATCCGTCCGTGTTCGCCGACCTTTACGATCTTGATGTATGTCGCGCCGCACGGACTGATTAGATTAGGTTTTCGCATATTTTAGCAGGACACATCAACCCTGACGAAATCCAGCAGGAAGTCCAGATCGCGGAGGACCACCGAAAACACGACTGCATCCGACGGTCCGAGGATTCATTCGGAGTCCACTATGGATTTCGAAGAGGAAGACGAGCAGGAACGTGTCGAGACTGCGTCTCCAGGTAAGACAAGACCCATTCTGGCTTGGAGTAGAGGGCAATGGGCTCTGTACGTTGTAGAAAGTAGAGAGCGATACGAGTGCAGACCATACACAAAATATTAAAAAAATGAAAGAAAATAGAAGGAAAGTAAAGAAGGTGAAGGGAACGTGTACGAAGGTTGTTCGTAAGATGCAGTAGCTGCCGGATGTTTTCTGCTTCTCTGCGAATGTAAATAAGCTTAATATGATTTTTAGTGGTGTTTTTGGCGCCAAAGTTGGGTGCTGTGACAGTTAGAAGAATCCTCGCTCCGGCTCTTTCTAGCAGTAGTGAAGAGGACGTAGGGGTTAGTATTAGTAATAGTAATGAAGTACCAAAATTTGAAAGGCTTCACAAAGGTAAGTGCTGGTTTTTATGTATGAGCTGCTCGTCTGGTCTGGAAGTGTCTTGAAGTGTCTTTGCGCATTTGCCCTGCCCGTTTAACTTATTGTAAATTCAATTTTTAGGACCCTCAAAGCCGATTCTCAGCGATGACGTTATAACGCTCATCTTCCACCAAATGACACAGGAGGAACGCATCCGTGCCAAGTCCGTCTCACGGTACTTCAACCATATCTCAAAACAGTTCCTACCAACGCCGAACTTCAAGCTGAACGCAGAGCTCTAGTAAGACGAAGTTAAAAGACTTTTTTATCAGTGGATTTTCCAGCATATCGCCTAACAAGCGTGGTCCAGCCCGCTACACCTTCAAGGCGTACAACGAACAACGATGCTTTAGCGGACTGTTCCCGAACAGGCCTGAATCGTGGCCCAGTTTTCTTCGGATTGTCTCGCTAAACATCACTACGGCCCCTACCGATGGACGAGGCGCCATCAATCCCGACGATGTGTCCGTCATCTGTGCCATGCTGAAACATGAAGCCATGTGGGGTATATCCACGCTGAGCATGTACAATGTTGATCTCATTCATGTAAGTGCTACGGACACAATTCCATGCCCATCCATGTACTCATACAGGTCAGCTTCGAGTTATCCGAAACGTTTTTCGGCCACCTTCTTCGAGCAAAATTCTTAAAGATGTCTAAAGTGGTGAACATCTGTGAGGACTTCGGACTGCTTATGGAACACTTAATAGTGCACAGCCACAGGTTACAGGTAAGGAGAGACAGTTACGCGTTGAAATTTAACAAGACGTTTTAGTGTTTTGAAATGATTAACTGCACGATGACTGAACCCGGTCTCTTCGACAGCGACCTTGTTATGAAGTGCCTTCGGAGGAAGTTGCCCGTTCAGATGGATCTCTCATGTTTTGATCTCGAGTGTGACACGAAGGAACTTACAAATATGATGTTGGCAAGTGACTGATTACTAAATTGTTTCCAATTGTGTATTTTCAGGAACTGATCAATAGTGATCCCGGTCTCGTAGAGCGGACTGAGGAGGAACGCTCCATCATCATCTGCCCTGAAAATCCCATCAACCTTGCTGAAGTAGCCCACGAACTCGGAACTGCCTTCGAAGATGACAGCTTCATCGTAGCCCGTGCCATGGGCGAGGACTTGTACGTCGTCAAGGTGCAAATCCTCACCGAACGGCAGCTGCGCTTCTCGGGTCGTTATACCAAACAGCACGAATTCAACGAATACATCTCCAAATCATCTGCGCCCACCGCATAGCCTGAGTATCGACTCTTAACGATTTTAATAAATAATTTAAGTGAAATATAAAAGATCTGCAGTTATGTACATAACGAGAAGGCTGTTAAAGCAACAAGTAACAGAAGAAAGGCAAAATAACGTTGTCACCCTTGCGAAGACCGGCTTCGAGGGCGGCGGTCAGCCCGCAGACGATCAGCGTCCACAGTAGGCCGACTTCACCGGATGGGCAGAGGAAATACACACCCGCAACTTGGGAAAGCCACATGGCTATGGAGCCCTCGATTGTCTTCTTGGAGCGTTTCCAGTGATGTCGGCCGAATTTGGAGCCGATCAGGGCGGCGAAGCTGTCTCCGATGCCTACCGTAATCACTCCGACGTAGTGATAGGCATGCACGACTTGATCGGCACCTGGAGGACTAAGGAACACGGGCAGAAATATTCCAATAATGAGGAATATCGGCGTGAGTATTCTTTCGCGACTGTCTTGGGCATCCAAGAAGACGAGGAGCCAGTCGTCGAGCTTCTCGTGCCATGGGGGAACTTTGGCGCTTCGGAGAACCTGAAAAACGTAAGCATTGAATGTGATAAATTGCAGAAGTTACGAACCTCGAGAATGATGAAGATGCAGGCCATCAACAATGCGGAGAGAAGGACAAAATTCGGATCGTGCCTAAGGCCCGAGATGGCAATCAGCGAAACCGTCAGATGGAAGAACTTCCGATGGACCGTCGACGATTGGTTCTTCACGTGCACAATCACGCAGAAGATGATGGAGGCGACGATGCACATGGACCAGAACATCAGGAGACACCATCGTCTGGCGGTGCCGTCATACACGCGCTGGAGCAGTAGAAGTGGGACCAACTCAGGAGAGACGGCGACCCTCCAGGCGAATAGAAGCACGGCACAGAGGACGGCGAAGGCCAGAAGTGCGTTGATGAGCACCGGCTGGAAGCGAAGCTGCGGGGAGATGAGAACGAAGGCGGCGGTCGCCACCAAAGCCGACTGGATCAGTGGCCCGTCCACCAGCTCGCTCGTCGCCAGTGGCATCTCGTCTTCGGCCCAGAGAGGCTCAGTTGTAAGAAATCTGAAAGACTGGTGGTGAGCGAACAACGATTTGAACCGTCCAAGGCTAGCGATCAGAAGCGCTTATTATGGACTCTAAAAGACCCGTTTTCGAGAATCGCATCAAGCTCCAGGTCCAAAAGCAATCGTCTCTAAGGAGAATCACGAGCTAATTTAGGGCTCCAGAGGAAATATCGCATACGGGAATTCAGTATAAAAATACCTTCGTTTCGATAAATTCAAATATAAAATACCAGACTCTTGTAAACTTAATAACGAAGCCCGAAACGGACTCCACGAAGCGACGTGTCATAATTACACAGAAGTGCCCTGACGGTCACCTTCCCTGACAGATCTCGTCTCAAATATCGCGAAAACCGACGATTACATCGTTAACACCATCTCCGACCGCTAGCCACGCGGAAGAAACTGATAAAATCGAGCCGAAGATTGCGTCTTCTTCGCTCCGTCACATTGCCTCGAACTTTGGACTCACCTTTGTCCCTCGAAGATCCGGCCGTCTTCGTCATCCGCGTCTTCAACTCGCCGCCACCCGGCAGGAACATTTGCCTTCGAGGAGCCCAAGGAGAGCAGCAGCGACGCTAGTAATGGCGGACGACGCATGCGACGTGGCGCGACGATTTGGAAGTGAGCGGAATGGAGCGCAGCGAGTGGATTGATCACCAGCAGATGCATACGACCACGTCATGTTGCCCGAGTCATGGCCGCTGCTCCGTTGTTTTATCATCTGTGTGGACGAATTGGAGGCATCGGGGCGAGCGAACCTCTGAGAAATCACTGTCCAGATTTTCTTTGAGGTGTGTTTGTCATACGTTGCCAAGGGTGTGTTCTAGAGATGAGGAAACGATGACGATGGCACAAGTGACACGGGGCGATGAAACGGTGTTGTCTTGCGCACACAGGCATCGTTTTTGCAAAGGTTTGCATCGTGCAAAATAGAACTGCGATAAAAGTTTGGCGAAGTTAGCGTATAGTTCATAGTAAACCTAACCACATAAGCAAAAGCTCACAAGTAAGGTCAGCAGGGCCCGACGGTTAAACAAAAAAGATTAGCCCGATGCGGGGCTCGAACCCGCGACAGCCAGATTAAGAGTCTGGTGCTCTACCGACTGAGCTAACCGGGCAGACGTCTGTCCTTCTGTCTTTTGCACTTTGGATTTTCTGCAACATTTATTATGCGTCTTCTTTATATTGATGTGAGTAATGAAATCATCGAAATAAGCGAGTCTTGCAGTTATTTGCATCCAGTTTTGCAAATACAAGGTACAGGCGGGAAAGCGGGCATTTCCAGCGGCTGCTCCTGTCCGGGGTTCTGTAGTGCTTGCTGAACGTGATCCATGACGTGTCGATTGACCTGCTGCTGCCATTGATCCACCGCTTGATGGAACTTGGAGAGTTCCTGCGCTTCTTCATCAGTGAGCGATCGCGTAGTTCCATCATTGTCAAAGACAGTTCCGCCCTAAGAAATTTTGCGCTTTCTAATATCTCTATCGGACAAGATACTTACGTAAACAGTGCAATTTCCCAATTGGTAGGGTCTTGCGGGGATTGCGGGTCCAGGTCCGCGATATTTGAGCCAGTCAGATCTGCCACATAGAACGGCGGAAACGCAGAAGGCAAGGACAACGAGATAAGTCTTCATTACAACACTGGTGAAGCACAGCGACGGTCTCCGGGATTTAAACACCTCGGGTTATGTTTGCATAGCGGCAGGTTTACTCGTTGAAAACAGAACCCCGCAGTGCTGCCGCGTGGGTAATCGGCCTCGGAGGTCAACTAGGAATCAGAGATGACGATCAAGGCCTTCGTTGAAACTCAGTTGAGCTTTAAAGGTAAATAAATGTGTTTGACTTGCCTGTGACTCATTAAGAAAACAATGGGAAAAGTGCGCAGAAATGATTCAAGATTTGGAGAGCACTCCTATGACCTCTTATTTGGTGGATCGAAACTCTTATCCGGTTCTCTCTGAGCGGTCAGCGCTTCACTGGAAAGATAGTAAGAAATACTCCGAGAATGTCCCACTCTAGGTTTGACCCTTACCCAAATCATATCTTTTCGTGCCTTGCAGGACCCAACGCATTCTTTCCAGCCATAGGAAAACGCCTGGCACGACACGCTAATTAAAGTCTGACACGACTCGGTAGAGACAAATGACTTTTAAGCAATTTATTTATAGATAAAAGTCTCTTAATTACGCATTCATGCCTCAGCCGTCGTCTTGAGTCCAACGACGACGTCGTCCACGGTCTTCATCATCTGCACGAAGGCAAGCTCGTTATAGAGGATGTCCGTGATCTCGAAGACGATCTGGTCCCTGAGCTCTCCTAATGTTCCCGCCGCTTCATACTGCGGAAGCGTTGAATTTAGAATCGTTGAAAGTTGGACGTCGAATCGGTCGGTAGCACCGCGATTCTCGGCAGGTAAAGCGACGCTGGTGGCCCTCTTGAGCACAACCTCTGAGAGGCTAAAGGAGTGACTTAATGATCAGTGGGTTCTAGCACAACAACATTACTTTAGGACGAGTCTTTCGTCCACTTCATCTGCCTCGTGCTCTTTGATCCAGGGCAGCACGGCCTCCATTATAAGGCAGATATCCCTTTCTAGGGGACTTGTGGTTGTTGTACTCTTTGGTGACACCCTTGGTGACACGGATACCCTGTGGGGCGAGAGCTGTTGCTGCTCGTCTTTGGCAGTAAAGGTGCGAATCCGCTCGAGAGTTCGCTGTTTTTCGAGCTTTGCGCGACCACTACTCAACTGGCGCTTGGCTTCTTCAGCGCGCTAAAGAGACGGTATAGGTTTCGCTTTGGGTCAGATGGACGCACCGACTGAGATTCTATGGAGGCCTTCCGCGACGGGTCGTAATCTGGAGATGGTGTGTGGGAAAGGGCGATGGATGTGCAGAGGGAGTGTGTATCGTCTTGAGTGATCGTATCCTGCAAGATCCTGGAGTTTTGCAGCAAGTTTGAAGGTCATGCAACAATAAAGCCAGCTTGAACAACGGACAAGAGTCTTATGTATAGAGTGAGGTAAGTATAAGCAAAATGTGGTCGGTACACTGTGGACTGTTTTGACACCACAGATTTGATAGTTACTCAAATTGTCTTCACCGCATTTAGCAAGACCATACCTATTCAGGTAAGGTGTCATTTCATATGGCTTTCCAGAAGTTGTCATTAAAGAAGATGGTGCATAACGTCAACAACTGAACATGTTTTGAATTTCCGACACGTTTGGTTGGGTAAAAAGATTAAGGCGGTGTTATACAAAGATTTTCTATATGCAAGTAGAAGGAGTTCACCTTCATTTTTACCGCCACTATGAGTTTGCTTATCTTAAATGGGGAAGGAGCGATCAGTAATTGAGACGCTAAAATCGTTTGTCTTTGTTTTTCCTTCGTTTTGCGGCAATCGGACAAAGCACAAAAGTCATTAAACCTATGGTGTACGCTACGTTAAGATTTTAGACAGAGTCTACTACCACCAGACAACGACTAGACTTACAGTACCCTCCATCATCGACAGACGCAGAATGAACTTTTCAGACAGTTAGTACGCACCACGACTCCGGTCTAAGCGAATCTCAGCCCAGCTTATAATCGACGTCTAAGACTGTGGCAAAGCATTCACTTAACCGGCTTCTTGGCACCGATTTTACGAATATTTCAGGAATACATGCTGTTAGGGAGGGGAGGGGTATTGGGTCTTAGGCAACGTCTTAGGCACCTGTCGCAGAAGGCACGGATCAGCGGCGTTGAACAGGGCATTGATTGCTTGATCCAGGTGCGCCACCGATCTTCCTTCCGTCAGTCTAGTGACCGCGTCGTTGAAGTACTGGAGCTGAGTGATGGTCGCGTTCAGGAGGGCATGTCTCAGGATCGCCGAAGCCGACGTGGGGGGTTGGTACCGACAATGCTGGCAGCATCGGGGCGGCATGTTCTGGAGCTAAAAGATGGGCGTAAGGACGGGTATGGGCCAGGGATCACGGACGACGGGCAGCAGCATCCCGGTGCAGCAGACTGAAGGGATGCGGATTTTGGAGATGCGACGGACCGAAACAACAACTGTTGGTGTTGGCGCTCGGGGCGCGGGCGGGCGGTCAGCGCAGGCGTTTTATTACAACCGACGACCAGGCCGGCAGCAGCGGCCCCCCGTCGTCAAAAACAAGCGCAGTTGTTTAGGGGAGCGCCGTCGCCCTCGTCGGAACCCCGGAGCTATGATCAATCGATCGAACAACCTGCGAGGCGATCTCGTTCAGCTTCGACTGGTGCCGATGAAGCGCGTCCTCGATGCAGCGCAGCCGGTCATCCACGCAGCAGGTCGACGACGCCAGACCGTTCTCGAAGTGCCGCCGAACCTCACGCACCACCTAAACGAGATGCACATGGTCCACGATGAGCATTCATTTCGTTAGAACAGGAACACGCGTCACAATATCATGCACAACACAAAGTGATAATTAACAGTAGGTACAACGACATCGAGGAGCATGCAACGCAAGCTTAAACAACACCCCTAACCTCGTCCTCATCCTCAGCGTCTTCCTCGTCGGGCGCTTCGCTACTCGGAGCTTCGGCGGCAGTGCTCAGTTCCTCCGAACTGGCCTCCAACGAAGCCAATTTCTGCACGAACTCCTCCTCGTCCTGGAAGTCCGAACCGCTTTGTTGCATTTTTTCCAAGTGCTCGCGCATTTTTGAAAGCTCACTGAAAAGGGAACATCACTCAACTACAGGTATTGCTTGAGATTAGAGATCGATATAGAAGCTTTGCCTTAACTAGGATGGCAGAATGGTAAGACGAATTTTTGAGAGCCACGTATTCCGTATGACTTCAAGAGGATAGTACATTTGCTTAAAATCACCGGGTTAGCATATTGGCCATCTCAGTATGGGTATCGGAGCAATCAGTGCAAACCCTTTACCATCCACCCTTATAAGGATCGTCTCTAGCTTTTTAGATCGCAAAACAAACAAAATTACTTGAAGCATCTTTCGCAACATAACATAATGTAATACGAAGCGGATGGCCATGTCTTCACGATTAACCCGACAGCTCCTCAAGTGAAGGGTGTAACAATAAAAAGCGGTTCTTTTTGTGCAGCAATTGGATCTTCCCACTTCCGCGAAACTCAAATGAGAGTGCGGCAAAAAACATATCCAGGAAATGTAACAATGAACAAAGGGTGTCACAATGTGGTCGGAAATGAGAGTGGAAACGGAGGGAACAGATTAAAGCTAAGTTACTACGGTAACGGCTAAAGCTCTGCCTCACAGGACTTTGGAGAAGACTTTATCTTGAAACAGGAAGTTAATCAGAAAAAAAGATTACGTCGCGCAACAACAACAATCCTTTTAGGGTGGGGATGGAGTACAATCATAAGGCGCCCACCCTTTGTCCCAAAAACGTTCCTTACCTGAGCTTATCCTGAATGGTCACTGCCTTCATCTCGGGCTCCTCCGCGGGTAGAGGAGTCTTGGAGAGCGTCTCCAACTGAGACTTAATCGCGCTCATCCGATCGCGTCGCGCCGCCAGTCGAACGAACGACTCCCGAATCAAAGCTCTAAGGACGACTTATAGAGCCACCCTCGGCGGATCCTCTCTTACTCTCTCTTCGCGGCCTCCTCGCGCTCCTTCGCCTCCTTCTCCTTCAGTTCCTTGTGCCGCTGAATGCGACTCTTCGGCTTTGCGCCCTTGTCGTGGTCGTCGTCACCTTGGCCGTCCTCTTCCTGCTTCTGCTCGGCGTCGACGACAGGAACTCGCAATCCGGACGTCTAAAGCAGCGAACACCGTTACGAATTAATCTTTGCGAAACATCATTGACGTGTTTATGTGTGTGTGCGTTGTCTCTACCCGCTCCCCTGCCGATGGCGGTCGCCCCTCCGGAGATCTCGGCTATCGCCCGCCCTTTGACTCGTCCGCCATTTGACACTAGTAGCCAAGTAATGTACCTCAAGCTCGATGGTCTGCTGTTTCACTTCTTCCTGCAACTGTTGCTGCGCCTCGGCCCCGGCCAGCATCCCGCGTTCGATCACCTTCTTTCGGAGACGCTCGAGCGTCTTCTGCTTCCTGTCCAGTTGCCCGCTCTCATTGGACACTGAAAACGACACATTTAATAGGCCGATCGGACGGGTTGTAAATGTGAGGTCAGCCGCTGGCTGCTGCATTTGCTGATCGAAGGGTAAACACGATCGCCACTGTCGGGTCGAGCATTAAGGAAGCACAATTAATGAAGGTCGTTAAGGTTACACAAACAGGGCTGCTCAGCGATGATTCCTGAACGGCGGTAAGTTTGGCCGCCGTTCGGTATTGATTCAAGCTAGCTTAAAATCAAGGAGTATACTTTGAAGCTGGGCAATCAATGAACCAATTCCCCAGGGGTATGCTTGTAAATTTAGCATCGCGCGATTATAGGATTTTACACTTAACGACCCTAGAATCTGCGGATTCTATTAAGGTCAATTATGACAGCACTATGTGATGTATAGCTGCCAGGCTTAGGCTTAGAGGGGTCCAGGCCTTTTCCAAGGAGGACAAGTAAATGTAGGGTTTTTCTCATAAACATACGAACAAACAGCCAAAGTCTAAGTTCTCAAAATTTCCGTTGTTTTTAGTGCATTTATTAAAAAGAGGCTTCACGTCTAAGGTGCAGAACAAGGGCATCTAGCAAAGGTCATGTATTTTCGTTTTCAATGTTTTCATGTGATCGGCTTCCTTTTGATCCACAAGACGCAGTGACAGTCAGAAATCGAAACGATTTGTCAAGATGTCTGGAGAACATTTGACTTCTTGTTTGCCGAAGGGTGAAGACAGAAACTGTCCGGTGATAAATTAACGGCGGTAACGAAAGATTTATATGGGTCGGCATTGTTTACGTCGTAACTGGTGACGTAAGCTTCTGCGTCAATGAAGATTTATCATTTAAAAAGGTTGCACGTGCATCTTGATTTTTGAAATCGAGTTCTTTGGCTATCGTATGTCGTGTTATTGAATTCGATATATCCCAATCACTTTGATTGGCCACCCTTATCCGGGTTCGAGAACTGCGACTGTGCTGTCTTGGAGGGCACGGCAGAAGGTGGTCATTCCTGATCTCTAACCAAGATAGATCAATTTATTTTAAATACATTTTAGTCTTCATATTTTTATGTGAGATTTTTCTATGCATTGCTTTTAGGCAACATAAAACTATGGTAGCATGCTCGAAATCAAATCAGCTCTACCGCTTTTGGGTGGCTAACATCCTTCATCTGTGTACCAGTCAAATGGAGAATAGGTTAGGCTGTACCAAGATACACCAGCCTATTTCTATAATTTATAAACTGTCCAGCAACTCTTGTCCAAAACCACGCAAATCGTAGATCTTCTTCCGTTTTCGTCTCTCTTCATACATCCAAAATCCGGTCGCAATCTCGGCTTTTCTATCCATTAATCGGCGCTCCCACTAATCACCGCCGCTTCTCATTGAGAACTCCATTGCCACTTCCGCCTGCGGAAACGGCTCCTCAGCCTCTCGCTCTCACTGGCAACGTGCAGTCCGGGGTGTTCCACGACTCCTTCTCCGCGCCAACGTCGACTTGCTAAAGAGTTCTTAACGAGTGCGCCGCGCTTCTCTCACCAGATGCCAATTGAATTTTCATCATTTTTTCAGCGGCGCATTTTAAAAATAGATTAAGTAGAGGAGCGCCGCAGTAAACCCCAGGCGACGGCGCTGTAAAGTGGACGATGGTGAGGCGGAGGACAGAGAAGTTGAGTGGATTTGATTCGGGAGGGGACCGACGGATGCGTCGCCATATCCGTTTGGCCAATCAGATAGCCACGACGGAGACAAAGGGTTGTTTTCGATCGATCCGCGATCGGGTCATCTGAGGCTCAAGACGCGAAACACTTCGTGTGGAGACACAACCAAGTCAGAGGATACTCGTGCAAGAGGTACCTCCCAAATATGAGATGCGCATTAAGAGGCTTTAGAACTACTTAATTGATTTTTGAGGAACGGATTCACTGGGTCAAAGAGGATTGGAGGTGATTAGTGGTGAGGATGACGGAGAAGGCATGTTTGGAAGGTCATAAATAAGGGCAGGAGAGTGCTAGAGGGGATTTGAGGACATTGGTGGATGGCCTACGGTTAGAAAAAGGCATGCGCAAGGAATATTTCCTGCAGTCAAAGAAATACCAAATCAGAGAGGCTGATTAATGGGCCATAAAAAAGAACATGATGTATGGAACTCAGAAGGATGAATCACTCGCTTTTTGCTTGACATTTAGTATACTCAGAATCAAGCTGACCACATTCAATCGGGTGACAAGGGAAGCTTATAAAGTGCAAAAATATCTTAGAATGCACATCAGATGGACTAATCTGCCTATGAACGAGCCCCGGTCAAATACCCATACTCTAAGAACCATGTCCCCATGCCGGATTCACATGATTGCTGTATATCAACTGCGAACTGGGAAAAGTGGACCCAGAATTAGAAAATCCGACCAAAACGGTGATCCCCGTTAATACACGCATGCTGGCTGACCAGACGGTTAGAAGCGTGGCTAAAGATGGCGTCAGGCGTAAGCTACTTCAGGCTAATAGAGTTTTATGATAACCTCATGTTTGTTAACAACGATTGATATAAAGAGGACAACTGTGATCGTTCACAAGATTTACTTGAAAAGCATATGTCAACGCGACCTTTCCTCCTCCGCTTCCAAACAGAAAGAACCAGCCTCCGGTCAAATACCCACCATCTCCTTCAGTATCCAATCAGTGTTAGCCATTTTCTCAGCAAAACCATGGTAACAACGCTCGCCATTTTCACGGAAAGCTCTAATTTTCCACACGCCACAGCTCTTTTCCCAGTAGCGGAGGCCGAGACCAGTTGCTATCTTGCTGTCAACAAGTAATTGACCACTCAAGCCTCACATTTCGGGCAGGATGACGTTTAGTGGTCTTGCAACGAGGAAGATGGACTTCTGAGAGGGGAGGCTTTTAGAGGTAAACAACAGCAGGAAGCTGACCAAAACAAACATCAGAACGAAACACTCGTCGTTGTTCATATTAAATCAGGGCGGCAAAACACAAATATGAGGGTCTCTTCGGAGTTCACGCATGGCGCGCGGGCGCGTGTGTGGCCCCAGCGCCGGGACCGGCGGAGGCCGGTGCTGGCGGGGCGCTGAGCCGAGGCACTCGACACGGCCGGACTTGAGCCGGCGCGTTGTCGTCTCCCCCTCTCCATATTTATATTATTGGATAGCGGCGCGGAGGACGACGCGGAGGCCGGGGCGGCCGACTTGAAACGGCGCTAATCCGATTCGTGGAGCGCCGCTTCGAAAAGAGACTTCATCTATGCGCGCGAGTACGCTACATCCAGCGCGTCGCTGCACGCCTGGAGGCCCGAGGAGCGGGGCTGCGCGAGGTGACTCCAATTAGCCCGCGGAAACTGGAGATCATCGTCGTCAGGAGGCTCCGAGAAGGTCGGCGCAGAAGCGTGGAAGGGGCACTGACCGTGGCGCGCGAGAGCGAAAACATGCCAGCGGCGACGAAAATTCAAATGAAGACGGAGCGTGCGCAAAACTTTTTGCGGAGAGAGATTAATTATGGAGAATATTATGAGAATACGGTAAAAGTGTGCCCCGGTAGACGTGATTTGAGGGCGTCGAGGGGCCGTTGCTTCTCTGATGTCTTTAGCCCAACATACCCTCAAAATAGGGATGAGTTTGCTTTTCCAAATGTGTTTTAGGACTGTCTGATTCTCAAAGTAGGATAAGTAGCTGTGGACGTGGCGAATATTGTACGCTCAGAAGATTTTGACAGATTGCCACATCTGTGCTGTGGACCTGCCTTTCGCACCTGGGTAAACCTTTCCTAAAGGGTCAAAACGGAGAAAGACCAAATCACTTGAATCTTGAAAAATATCTAGCGCTTGTACTATGTACTGGAAAGCCCTGCAATTAGCGTAATCACGCGTGCAAACTAACCCTGTTCATCGTGTTCCACTGTCTCGGCCTCACTCATTTATAGAAGGAAGGATCGATGTATCCTAAGTGGCAGGAACTGAAGCTTACCGCTCCTTTATAGGAGTGGGTCTGCATGAAACGGGGACAACATATTGGCGTAAGTATGCTATTTTTAGATGCGAGAAAGCCGGATAGATTATCGCTGGATACAAGTTTTTGGCACTCTCCAACACGGAACTTTGCGGTCCCGGAGCGAAATTGTAAACACCTCGTTGGAAAACAATGAAAGAAAGTCAAGCATCAAAGTAGAGTCCCGCCTGGAGATGCCCTACGCTGAGAACAGGCCCCTACCCCACAGTACCGCCCTGGATCGAAACAGATAAGCACTTCCCACGCAAGGGAGAGGGCGCGCGTCTCACTCCACAACTTCTCATCCCTCTGCAAATGACATCGCATCGCACATTCCATTCATAGGGACATCCGCCGGAATACATTTAGAGCTTATCGCAAATGGATGGGAGAAGCGGCGCGGTGCCTAGGACGCCGGTGTCAGTTCGACACCGGACACGCTGCACGGAAGGCGGCGTCGTCGCCGAGGTAACGGAAGAGAACTTACGTCGAGAGCGGGTACTACGGTACTGGCCGGCGGCAGCGAGTTCTTCCTTCACCTGAGCCGCCGTCTTCTGCTCGCGGGTCGCCTGCATGATGCGCCGCTGAAAGGAGGAATGTGTACATGGACGAGGGCGGTTCAATGGAGATGGATGAGGGAGATAAAGTGGAGTGGACAGGGCAAAGGCCTTATATAATCATGGAAAAGCCACCATGTAGTGGTGATTACAGTGCGATATGAGAACGTAAAAATCTACACGGTTATCGCAAACTTTAGTATATTTTGTAACTAAAGCCTTTAATTTGGAAGGTTCCGTAGTTTTTGCCACCGTCACCCTGGTTACAAGGGTCGTAAAGCCAAGGAACATGACCGCTTTCCTGAAGGACTCAAAGCACCTTGAAGAACCTACTTTCTCCTTCAACAACTGGAATCTCTTCGTGAGCTGCTCGTTTATCTTCTGGCCCTTGGCCACGGCGTCCGACATCCGCACCATTTCTTCCATTTCCTTCTGAAGGAGCGCGAAGGGGTCCTCAGAATCGGACTCCTCTCCCTCTCCTTCTTCCTTCTTTTCCTCCTCCTCGTTCGACTTCCCGTTAGCCTTGGCAGCCGCTGCTAATACTATTGACTCGTTGAGGGTCTCACGAAGATCTTTCTGTTCTGCCTCAAAATCTTCCGTCGCGTTCTTTCTTATACCCTAAAGCGCCAAATGGCCGTTCCACAGAACCTACAGTAGTGGACCTACCACAATGGAATTCATGGTTTCATAGTACTTATCCTCCATATCACTGAGCATCTCGTAGTGGTTAAGGCACTTTGTCATCGTCTGCTTCTCCTCGTCCTGAAATCACACCTTCCATCAAAAACACGTCGAGGCTACCGTAACCCACCGTGAACTGTCCTCCATTTGCAGCTTCAGCGTTCTCCCGCATCTGACGAAGAACCTTCAGAAGGTCGGCCTTCTTCTTCGAAAAGAAAGCCAGACGCTCTTTGACAGTATCCTCATTGAGCACCTAAAGCGCAATCGTATAGAGGAGGGTGTTAAATGCGCATAGCGGGGCGCGTGAGAGCGTCGACACCTGCTTGTGACCGGCGGTGTTAATTAATTTTTGGTATATAATTTGAGACGCAATCATGCTAGCGCCTGGGGCAAACATGAATTATGTCCAGTGGCAATTAAGAGTTTCGCACGCGTGGCCTTGATTGTTCGCGCACGCTTGAGTGGATCCGGTGGTGTATCGAGGCAATAGAGATCTGGGGATTAGGATCAGGAAGAAGCCAATGGAAGAGGGGTTTAATTTTGAGAAGAAGAAGACCTCATTAAGGGAAGGATGGTCTCTCCATACAATGCTGGACATAGTTTTAAGGCTCGGCCACGATTCGTTCACATCCACATCCACGTCCACGTCCACGTCCTCGTCCTTATCTGCATCCGCGTCCACCTATGCAGTCGTGGCCACCCTCACAAATATCAATTTAGTGAAAAAAGGACAAATCACAAAATTTCGAAAAATGTGGCCAAATGTAGTACCATATGCTTACGCCAGTTAAAAACCCTATGCGATGGCAAAAAACCGCAAACGCATGCGATATCCGGAAGATCAGCGGCAGTGCGCAATAAAAAAAACGCCGACGACGTTCGGCGTTTTTTGTTGTTCGGAGTCCGTGGACGTAAACGTGGACGTGGACGTGAACGAATCGTGGCCGAGCCTTTAAGTTTTAAGTGCTGGACATAGCCCTCTTCATCATTTGCATGAACCGCTGGCAAAGACGAATTTCTGGTCCATTTTCTCTACCTACTAGGCGGAAAAGAAATTTTTCCCACCTGTGGATATTCTAAAGGGCAAGGAGACATGTCAAGGAGATTTATCAAGAGGAGGGCGGTCATTTCGCGTGGGCTAACCGTCTACTCGTTACACATGTCCATGTATAGAAGTGGCGCCTCCGTGAAACGGCCTATACACAAGGAGCGATTAAATTTCAAGAACGTAAACGTCACCCCGTCACGAAGACCAAAGGAAAATGGCGTGTCTCGCGATTTCGCTTAGCAACGTTCCTTTGGAAAAATGTACTCCAGTCTGAGACCTCTGGAGCCCCATGGAAACGCTTCTATGACGTGCTCGTTAAGAGTGTTTTCACGTCAATATGTACTTACGGGACCAAACATCTGGGTTACCATATCTTCAAAACAATGTCTGTTGAAAAGTGTGTTGCAAGGGTCGAATCATCAGGGTATCGTTTATTCACCATGAATTATTGCCTTTTTTATAGGTGATATAGTGGTTTTAAGGGGAGAAGGATAGGATACCCTTTATGGACGGAGCCTTGAGGATAAACGTTGTGCAACAGCAACAGATTGCAAACTTGTTCTCATAAGTGAGCCACACGTTCAGTATGCAAAAATCCAGGATGCAAATCAATTCCGCCTGGTCCTGCGCCACACTTAACGGAAAACTGGGTCAGACCTTCACGGGAGCGAAATAAACACTCAAGGTCTCCGAATTAGCAAACGTTCCTTCGCGAAACCAACTCGATCAAAGTCCAGAAGACTCACCAAATTGTCGGTGATGGTCGGGGTAGGCGCAGCCATCGTGATACTCGTCTTTCGCGCAGCTTCGGAACTCCGCAACTGCACCTCCGTTCACCTCTCCGCCGCGTTTCCGTCTTCGACCGCGCTCTCTCGCTCGCCTCAAAACGTCGATTCGGTCGCGCGCGTGTCCACTGGCCGTCGCGGCGTGTGGCTCTAAAAGAACGATTTTCGATTTGTGCGCAATCCCTTCGATAAACACAACTGCGGCCCACGTCCGTTACCACCGCCACTACTTATAGTTTATGCAAATAAGGAACATGGCCCAGACTCCGGGTTCTAAGAAGTCCGACAAGGAAAACAAGGGAACACGGGAACAGTCGTACAGTGGGCGTCTCCGACTGTGACAGTGAGCCCCGAGTGCTGGCGACGAGGTGACTCATGCGCCCCGGCGCGATTCCCATAATTTCGACGCGCACAAGAAGTAGACGCGAAAATGGACGTTTGATCTTTGGGTTGGATGCAATTAGTGATGAGCAAGGCCGATGCCGGAGGCGATCGCAACGGGCGACTCGGTGCGTCCGATCGTTTTTTGCGTCTTTCGGTCATTCTGCCTGTTCAGCTGGCATCGATCGAGGCGCGTTTTCTTGAATAACTGAGGCAGAAGAAGTGATTCATCCGAGGAGAATGTATTCTGATCTTACAATATTTTCTAATGTCATATTCGTCACTATCGACCTACAGCGCTAAAGAAAAAACAACAAGGTTACCATGTTCTTTTTAATCCAAGTTAAACCATTTCAAGATCAAGATGGGAAAATGCTCCAATGACGACATAGACGAAAGAATAGGAATTCCGTTGATCTTTAAAGTTAACTCACAATCATTTTCTACGTCTTAAAACTAACAATGTTCCACGCCTTCCTCTGATTGTAACACTTTGCAAAAACTGTTCCAAAAGATCATCACTCTCGAAGCGGTTCACTTCCAGCGCATTTCACTGCTCCTCTCAATCACTCTCAAATATCAGGTTTCTATAATATCGATTTTTCCGGGATTTTTCGATAGTTCTTAGCGCGAGTAGTGTAACCACTCCGCACTTATCAGTGGTTGAGAGGTTTCTTCCCACGAGGGGAACTCTATTTTCCATGCAGATGTCAGAAGCTTGATCCTGTTCCTCTGGGCTTCCTTCTTCATCTTAACATTGTACTAACGAACAAAACCACCCATAATCGTAATAAATCGACGATCACATAACTAATCCCATTTCAGCTTTACACTAGCCGTTGCAAAGCACATAGTATTCATGTCCCCCATTTCCATTCTAGTGTCGTTCGCCTGCGGCGACTGTTTATTTACGTGGTACCAGCGCTCGCGGATCGCAGATTTGCTCATTTTGCAGCCGCATTTAGCACCTTATTAGCTTACTGCCTGACCAAGAACCAATTCTGACATCTAGCGCTGCAGAAAGATGTGGCTAGAGGTTTAATTAAGGTTTTTTGTTGTAGGTTGTAGGAGTGAAACTCTAAATTGGGTAGAAATTTCCAAGTCGAATGCCATTTTAACTTCCCCTCGATCACCGAATTCTCTGGTCTCGGCGCGAGAATGGTGGCGCTCGGAAAAACTGCAAAATTCTCGATAACCTTTCAGTGCTTCGGAGTGCGCAATCAGAAGCGACGAAAGCTCGCCGAGAATTCTGCAGTTTATCCGGGTGCCACCAGGCTCCGCCATATTTTCGCGTCGGGACCAGTGAAATACGATGATCGAGGTGAAGTTAAAATGGCATTCGACTATATTGAGGGTTATCGTTAAACTCTGTGGAAATATTTCCATACATTGAGGCTTATCGCCCTAAAAGTGAAACTCTGAAGAAATATTTCCATACATCGAGAGTTATCGCTCTAAAAGCAATTATTTTTTACTTTTGATTCTGATTACGGTGGTTTTTGATTACGGTAACTCCGTAGTATAATAGGGTCGTGATAGCTTTAGAAGTGTATTATATGTGAGTTTACCGAGATGCACAATAGTCTTTTTTAAATAAAAAACATCCCCTCGCCATTCACTTTATTATCGCCATTTTGTTTTGACACGAACCACTGGCATCAATTAACACTCGCTCGAATTTAACCCTTCTGTAGACGTACTGACTGCTCCGGCCAACTGCAAATACATGTTTGGGAAGGTGAAAATATTTTGGAAGCAGACATCTACTTCAGAGATTATCAGTCATATTGATTTCTGGGGGCTCGACGCACTAACCTTTGTGCTCGATATTTTTAGGCCTAGATCAGCAAACACTCAATAGCATCGATTGACCCAACTTTCTTTCCTGCAATGACACAAAATTAGTCATATAAAATTGAAGTCTGATCTGCCCTGCCCATATTGAACCTCCATTGACGGTATTGCGAAATCAAAAGTCTCCTTAGATCATTAAATGACCAACCAAAGTCACATAGTTTGTTTTTTGGTCTCTGCAATTGATCGATATAGGCATGTTCCCAGTCATCTGATGTACTGTTATGGTTTAGCTATTTTGTAAAAACACGAAAAGGGTCGATAATAGTTCGATAATCGTTATGTTGAGTCACTCTGAAACACTCTCGCGAGGTAGTGTATTACTAATACATTTTCCTAACTCAAAACACACCCACAAACGAATCTTAGCATCATCCACGTCGTCTAAATCAAAAACGCCTAGCCTTTTTCCTTTACACCTCATTCAAAGCACCAGCCAAGTGTAAACAGACCGCTTCGAACTGGCGCAAAAAGAGCGACTCGCAGATATCGCGCACCGCCCCACCTGACCTCCCGATGGAGTGACACACACTGGTCAGTCAGTCGGCCGTGACTGTTTATTGATTCGTAACCGCGCGCGCCCTCCGCCTCCGAAGCATCCGACGACTTTCAGATGAGCTCTCCAGTCGAGATTCCGATATCGTCGCGACGGACCCCGACTGTAAGTCCACGGTTGTTTACCTCTTTCCCCGGGCCTGAAGCAATGAAGCCGGCCAAATAGTCGCTCTTAAATGTTGACGGCCTGACTATTGTAGGACGAAGAGTCCGTCATCGCCGACGCCGCCATCGCCCCGAGCACGAATCCTGCTGCAGACATGGAAGAAGGACTGCATCTGTTCCCCGATCGGAGACCTTCGGCACATTCCCTCTCGCCTGAGCAAGCCACCATCCACATGGTGAAAGCCATGCTGGGCACGGGGCTTCTGTCACTGCCACTGGCGTTCAAGCACGCCGGTCTTTATGTAAGTTCTGAGAAGATATGTGTGCTTATGTTCTTTTCTGGTAAAGGTGTTTTGATGCGTCGTTGTGGTTCATCTCACAGAGTAAACGGATGCCACGTAAACGGCATCTTTGAGAAATCCAAGTGAGGCAACGAATGATCGCCCGAAAGTACTTGATTCATATTGCGGATCAGAGAGTTCGTTCTTTTTGATAGAGGAGTGCTTCTAGCACGGACGCATTATACAGCCAGTTCAAAATTTCCGGGTATAAGACAAAAGTTATGATAGAACTTAGGAAATCAAAAACTCAGGCCTTTCGACCATCAGCGATATGCACGCCGGTTAGCTCACAGGGAACACCCTCGGTAGATCTATTTTGGTAGAGTTTGAGGCGCTGATTAACAGTGGAGAAGAGAACTGATAGTAGTAACAATGGAAAGCAACCGATGCCCGGTTAGCTCAGTCGGTAGAGCACCAGACTCTTAATCTGGCTGTCGCGGGTTCGAGCCCCGCATCGGGCTAATCTTTTTTTCCAACGCTTTATATTTGCCCGTCAAAATTTTCGCTTTTTTGTCCTTCCTCAGCAAAGGTCAGATCGGTTAAACCACTTCCATTTTGATTTTGGCGTCTTTTCAGCTTGGTCTCGTGTTGGTGTTCGTCATCTCAGGCATATGCCTCTTCTGCATGCGACAAGTCGTCTACGCGGCACATTACGTGTGCTCAAGAAACGGAAGAGAGCTCATAGACTACGCGAACATCATGCGAGGAGCCGTGGAAGCGGGTCCTTCTTGGATAAATCGTCGAGGATACTTTTTCAAGTAGGTCTCTTCGTCACTAGTTGTATTAAAACATAAGGAGCGGATAGTTTAAGCCAGATGGATACATATGTATGTAAAGGTCGCCAAGCATCGACGAAAGTCCCTAAACAGAGCTTCCCTTTAGGCAAGTGGTCAACGTGAACATGTTCATCGCACAGTTGGGCTTCTGTTGCGTCTACTTCGTCTTCATGGCGGACAACCTCGAAGACTTCTTCAACATGAACACCAGCATCCACTTGTCCAAGGGCGTCTGGATGCTGCTCCTTCTGGTCCCCATCCTGGCCATCTGCTCTATCCGCCGTCTCAACATCCTTGCACCGTTCGCCACCGCCGCCAATATCATCTACTTCGGCGCCGTCGCCATCGTCATGTACTTCTTTCTGACAAACCTCAAGTCAGCGGACACAGTGGCCAAAGTGGGCGACTGGCGGAACCTGCCTCTCTTCTTCGGTACCGTCATGTTCGCCTTCGAAGGCGTTTGCGTCATTATGCCCATCGAGAACCGTATGGAACGTCCGCAACAGTTCATCGCCTGGAACGGAGTCCTCAACTTCTCCTGCGTCATGGTGCTGGCCATCTTCGCCACCATCGGATTCTACGGATATCTGGCTGTGGGCAATTCTGTGCACGATACGGTAACGCTGGATCTGCCCAATGAGCCGTGAGTTTCTCTCGAGTAGGCATGGGACAATTGGAGTATTTGCAGATTCTACCAAGTCATCAAGCTCATGTTCGTAGCTTGCATCATGGTCTCGTATCCGCTTCAGTTCTACGTGCCTATGGAACGCGTCGAGAAGTGGATCACGAGGAAGATCGTGCTCAGTCGACAGACCCTCTACATCTACATTGTGAGATTTGGAGCCTGTATACTGACTTGTAAGTTCTCCAACGCTGGGTCTTTTAGGGTCTCTAAAAATCTTGCTTCTTGAAGAGATACAGAGAAGTCATATCCATTTGGGAGTATCAAAATCACCAAAGGTTAACCTGATCCTAGCATAGGAATGTGAGAAAAGCTCCTTCTTCAACATGCTGGGATGGAAACATAACACATTCGAATCTACCTACGCCTTTTCAGGTATCGTCGCCGAGATCATCCCCCACTTGGCCCTGTTCATTTCACTCATCGGCGCGTTCTCTGGCGCCTCGCTGGCCCTCGTCTTCCCGCCATGCATTGATCTTCTCTGCAGCTACGCCCAGCGACAACTCTCTTGGCAAGTGTGGCTGAAGAACATCTCCCTGCTCGCGTTTGGACTGCTCGGCTTTTGCACTGGCACCTACTCCGCGCTCTCTGACATTGCCAAGACGTTCGGTTCTTAGGAACACCCGGTTTGCTCACACATATCGCTCCTTTCATAAAGGGTTCTCTGGTGGCGGCGCCTCTTTTGCATTTTCGTGTAAACGCCTCCTCCACTGCTGTCCACACAGGTCTATAGTTATACAAAGTGTACATTTCGGAAATGAGTCTATGTTCGAGTCGAATAAAGCGTCTCCACGTGTTTCAGTTCCCCTGCTTGAACTCTTTTGGGACACTGCGGTCGGCGGTGCTCTTCCAGTTGGCTATTCTTAGCGTCGCTGTGTTCATGGACGAGGAGCTCTCCCCCTCACGGCTGATCTCCTTGTTTCCCCCTACGGCAGTGACTGTTCATGAGTAGGAACTTCATCTAATCCGATGAAACCATCAACTCCGCGGTGAACGATCTGATCGTCAACAAGGAGTTCAGGAAGCTGCAGAAGATGACCTTCAAGCAGGGGACGTTCTTCAGAACCTACTTCCATATTGACTAAGGAGGTTGAAGATAATTGTTGACATTTGCTGCTGAATAAATGTTCTCAATGGTAGAAGCTGGCCCGATGTGTGACATAAGACAATTCATTGCGAACTTGGTGCACGAAAAATACGGTGAGGATCTTTTTAATCGACATTCATCACAAACTCCACAACTCCTTTACTTCTCCTGTACGGGCTTCTTCTGTACGGGCTTCAAGAGCGACCGGTCAAAGTCCCGTGGAAGTGCATAAGCGGCGCGCATCAGCATCTGGCTCTTTTTCAGCATTTCCTGGACGCGAGCGAGGCGGGCCGTGGTGATCTGCATGAAGTTCAGCGAGCGGTTCTTCTTCCTCTCGTACTGCTTCTTGGACGCCGCTCGCATGAATGTCACTTGTGACTGTACAAATAGTCCCACCAGAGTAGCAAAGCTAAGGAAGGTGAAAACCTAAAGCAAATGGGAAAAAACTCATGTGAGCGATGGCCAAAGGTACCAGTCTCTCATCGCGCAGCTTGTCAAACTCCAGCTTGCGAATTTGTATGGTCTCCTTGCCGCTGGGCGTCCGGGTCCTTCGCAATGACTGAGCTTCAATGAGCACAACGACATTTCCAGGTAAAGAGATTCCAAGTCCTGTCACGTTTGTGCCGTTTTTGAGATCTGTAAAAGTGTTCATTAAGTATATGGAAAGCCGCTAAGAAGCTCATCTTGTGGCTGTATGGCTAAGAATGCCATGAATTTAGCCTAATATGACGTGCATATTTCCAAAAAATGAAAAAAAAACAAATAAAGACACGAAAAAACATGTAAAGTTGCAGTAGAAAAATAAAGGTCCCGCCGAGATTTGAACTCGGGTCGCAGGATTCAAAGTCCTGAGTGCTAACCGCTACACCACGGGACCGCCATGCGAGATTTTTTCCATCTTCTATGTATTATGCTCACCTTGATCTAGAGAAGTAGGTAGTGAAACAAAGGATTTCGTAGTTCTCGTATGTGAGCAGCTGTTGGCGGTGAAAAAGCGAACAGCTATTAATTGTTCTTCATCCCCTGAAGCATTGTAGGATGTCATTTGGCAATGCTCGGAATAGCAACTTACGAAGTGTCACCGTGGGCAGTTTCTTCTTGTCAATGTCTACCTGTAGCTGGGAATCGTCGAACTCCATGTCTATAACAAGAGAGCGCGAAAGTCGCTTTCGGCCAACTACTACATGTCCACACGGGTGGCCTTCTTCAGGGTCAGCGCATCCCTTTTCAATCGATCCTGAAAGAGATGAGTAAGAAAAGTAACGAATTGTCAAGGACAAGCTGCTTACCATCATAAGCGATCGAGATGGTGCTGGAACTGTCGACGGTGTATGTGAGAACAACGCCGCTGGAGAGCTCCACTTCTAGTCGAGCACTGAACTTGGTTTTCATTCTTTTAGTGTTCAAGGCACCTACTTTGCGCACTTCGTCACTTTGTCGCCGACTCCGATCTTACGGCGCACAGTCAAGTATACGGTCCTGTTCTCCTGAGGCTGTGGAATGGATTCGTTCACGAGAAGCTGAAATTTGGAGTACTGTGACAGTGTAAAAGGGATATACCCGGAGGTCCGCCGCGACGGCCTGAAAGAGAAAAGAAAAGACGATCGCCGAGATGGTCTTCATAACAAAAGGACCGACCGCTTGCTTGCAGAGTAATGAATTTAGGGGGGGGCAGAAGGCTGCAGGTGGAGAGTCTGTATTGTCTCGTTTATTGAGAAGGGGAAGCAGCTGATGTTACCTTCATAAAGCATTTGATTAGATTTTGTATAGCCATACCTTGACATTTGAATGGCTACAATAAATAGCTGAGAAAAGCTCTAGAATTGCTTGTGGTTCACATCCCGTATCAGATATGTTGCTCGAGGCCACGAAAGACCTTTTATGTGACTTATTACTTTCCTTCCACTTTTGGATGTGTCTTCTCAAGAGCATTTACTCTCCTTTACAGTCGTGATTTGTATCCATACCCTTTTTGATATTTAATTGAGTTGAATTTATTGACCTGCGCTAAACGGAATCTTTAGGAGCACTAGGCTTCAACCAGGGCCCTGATCAGGCTTCATTCAATATGCACTTGATTAACTTAGGGAGTCCCTACGGGACCTAACACATAACATTCTGGTTATCCGGTGTACGCCACTCTCCGGTATATCCCCGTAATGAGGGGCTTGGATCGGGATACCGGCTCTACTCCACCCAAAACAAACCCTGCAGTTGTTTTGATTGCTGCAAGACTCGTCTCCAGTATCGATTTGCGTCGTTCGAAAGCGCGCCAATGGAAACGTGACCTTGACCAAAGGTGCGCGCCGCTAGGATCTCCTCCACTCGTGTGACGTCGGCTGGACGCAATGTCCCCGAGGCTCGTGCTTATCTACTTTTGTTTCTGGCTGGGAACGTCGTTTGCCAGCGAGTAAGTGTTGAATTGGCCGTACACCCATAACTGGATGGTTTAGGAATGTCTACTGTACGTATTATCGAGCGACGAATGAGATCACTTGCGGGTAAGCTTCTTAGAACTTCTGGAAGAGGTGTATTCTTTCGTGAAGTTTGTCACGTTAAGTGAGATTCTATCCGTATCCGTAACTACCCCTACAGTTGCGGAAGCGATTACCTCTGCATCAGATGTAGTGTTCTTGAAGACACTAACTACCCCTACAGTAGATACAGTCAAAACGCAAACGATGTTCCAGTACTCCCGCACGGAACACGGAGTGACTGATAACGTTCCACCGTTCGGACATCTGGACATTTCAGTGTTCGGTGCTGATTTAACGCCATACATTAGGAGTTGAATAGGACATTATGCTTCCAATCGCTTCGCAAAGAGCTC
>JADLIF010001565.1:0-10720 GCA_016648015.1 Steinernema khuongi | reverse complement strand
TTTACATGTACGGTACCCTTATTTGATAAGCTCTTTCCAATGGTGTACTCCGCTTTTTATGAAAGTTCGTCAATCTGGAGATACAGCTGCACAAAGGGGGTGTCCTATCTTTATTTGGCAGAGTGTAGACGACATACCGTTACCGCTCACTTCATACCCGACAACCCAATAGTTGTAGTGTTTATGTGTATAGAGAAAAGGGCGGGAAAAAAAGATTCAGGGTACGGGGAATCGAACCCACAAAGAGTGGTGTACCGACCAAGAGCACAGGCACTGCACCACACGGACTGGATTCACATCTGAATCCAGTTGTGCCTATGTACTCGCCTGCCATCATTAAATACGCTTTTTCTCGCGATTCCTCGGTCTGTGGCACAAACGGCTATGCTCTACTGCGAATCCAATGGGATCTTGCCTAATCCCACATCCTTTCGTCCCCAACTATTGCAAACGTGGTGTTTGTTCATTTATTGTAGATTTGTTTCGTCACACACAACACGCACCATGTGCATTTAAACCAGTGATTCGATTGGGTATTCTTATGCTATTCTTATCTTAAGCTTTGACTTATGCCGCAGACGAGGACCTTCTCGTAGGCGACGGAGGCGAGCGAACAGTCGAGAAGGAGAAGGAGAGCGGCCAATAAGCCGACGATCGATCGCATCGTGCATCGGACAACTATGAGCGGAAAGTATTCCTTATGCCCACTACTTGCATTGGCTAATCGCGAAGGAAGGTGCTAAAAAGGAGGTGCAAGTATAGTACGGTATAGCATATTTATTTAAAAGCAGGAAGCTATTACAAAGCGCGTCGCTGAGAAATAATAGTCACGGACGAGCGACGGACGGCGTCAAAAAGATGAGGGAAGCCACGGCGCAAGACTGCATGTGAGAAATGCCATGTCCCACTAAAGTCGCAGTACGGCACCATCACATTTTTCACCATCTGAATCCGGAGTGCATTTGGCAATCCGGACTATCAACATAGTTGATAGCCTCCAGCGTGGAAGGTTCGAGAAGTTGTTTTAACTAAAAGAAAGGGCAAAAGGGTGAGGAGGGGAGAGTGGAGACTTACTAAAGGTTGCAGAAGTAGCTTCAGAGAGTCAAACGCTCTGTCGTGGTCATCGCGATATCGCCACTACAACTTCCCATAATCCACTCTTCCCCAACAGAGCCTAAAATGCAATTCGAAGGACCCGCGAGAGTCCTCTGATGAGTCAGTGCTCTCGCCGAGAAGGTCGACATGCGGAGACAGGATGGACACGTCATAAGCACAAATCGTCCATTTGACGCTGTCGGATAAGAACATCCTCTATCTTCAGAGCCTCGGAGGGAATGGACTGCGCTCACAGAACCGGTTTGTGGCCACTGGCGTTTGAAGAAGGAGGTCGTCGTCCAAAGAAGCACTCACATGGAGATTCCTTAGAAGAAGCCCTGACCCAGGACCCGACCCAACCCTACCCAAAAGGGCTCCAGATACGGTGGGTAGAAGGTGCAAACTTGCCCTGATCCTTTTAAGTAAGCCAGTAGACGTCCGGCACAAAGATCTCATTGTCTCAAGGACCAGAATGTGGAGTCTCATCGATAGGAATTCCAATATCTCGACGTCCAAGAATGCCACTTGAAAGAACGTGGTCCTCTAATGTCTCCAAACGTCTGAAGACGGCCAATTTACTACCGTAATCGCCGAATATAAAACCTTCGGCAATGGGATATTCCGATGTCCTCGGAAGGCGATCTGTGACTCCTTTGATAGAACTCGACGAGACCGACTTTTTGGTACTCAAAAATCCTGCTTTAGAGAATCCGCTCGGGAGCCGGAATACTTAAAAATTTAGCGCACCGAGCTCTACCGAATGCGCCAGAGATCGCCATCGAACAATCACGGAATGTGGCTTTACAGAAGGTCCTAATTTGGGAAATTACGGTAGTAAATTGGCCGTATATACCCTATATATGTGTCCCGGCAGCTAAGATTGATACAATAGGCTATACACTCAAGAATCTATCGAATAAACATAGTTTCGCCCCTTGCTAGTAAGGGTTGTCCTAAGTCTTAGCTCTTCAGAATCCAATGGGATTCTGCCTGATCCCACAGTCGTCCACAACCATTGCAAAAGAGGTGTTTGTTCATTTATTGTACACTTGTTTCGTCACACATGTGATTCGGTTGGGTATTCTTATGTCATTCTTATCGCGTTAGGTCCCTCCTCTACGCTCTCCCCAACGACTCCCCCCTTTGACGTATAAAACCTCTTGAAGACGACAAGAAGGTCGCCGACTCGTGGGACGCCTCGACAGCGCAAGTAGGCACAAAGAATGAAGAGTAAGGCGATGATAGAGATGCAGAAGAAGGTTGCAGAAGAAGAGGTCGACTTGTCGAGGTACTTTGTGTTGATCAAGCCGGGTTTGAAGATCTCCTCGTACATCGCGGCGATGCGGACGTGGGCATGGGGTTCCCCCAAGAAGTCGAGATACTCCGGGGCGATTCCAAGGGTGTGGTTTCGCATGTACTCGACGTAGTAATCCAGCAGAGGTTCCGTCAGCTCGGGGAAAAAATTCCGCTTTGGGAAGTCCTTGTACAGATGTTCAGCGTCGTAGTTTCCAAGATCGCCGTTTGACCTAAGCCTGCTTATACCTCGGTATGTGTAAATCGTAGCCTTGGACAAAGCATTGTATATTCCCAGTTTCCGGTCAAGGCTACCGTTGGAGATAAGAAGGAGTGCGAGGTGGAAAAGTTCTGTGGAACGTTCAATGCCGGTTTGTCTGATGGAGTCTTTAACACGGGCGAACATACGTTCCCGAGACTCGTAGGCACGGAGATTGCGCGGTAACTGAAGCACGTGCGTCGACGATTGCAAAACCTAAAGGGGGATACATTACAGGGTGTGGCAACAGCACAAATCTTGCAAGCCCCAATAGTCCAAGGCGATAAAACGGCTATAAATCTATAGAAATAAATTATACTCTCCCGTGAGCTGTGAGACTTTTGACTACAACATACCGGAAAGTGCGCCATCCATAGAGTTATTAGTCGGCCTCCTTCACGCTCATAACTTTATGTCCTTTATCCTGGCACTACAGCCGTGTGCAAAGGACATTTTTCACCCGTTTACCGGACCCATGGCATATTGAAGGCTGATTTTGACATATTTTATGTAAGAAACGGCTACTCTTTCTAACTATACCATTAACATTATATCTTGATCTATTTTTGTGCCATTTATAGGAACAAAAGAGCTTAAAATAGCCCGACTAATAACTCTACGGATGGCGCACTTTCCGGTATGTTGTAGTCAAAGGTCTCACAAATCCTGTGCAGCTCACGAGAGAGTATAACACTCATGGCCATAAGGGTTAAATTCAGGAGGCGTCTTGAAGCCCGTAGCTTCGCTTCAGGTGGTCGTTTTGAAAAAATCTTTGAAACCCCTATAGAAGAAGGTCTTTTGAATCAGCTAGTTGAATTTTAGAAGGATCCGATAAGCCCCTGGAAATTTATAGCCGTTTTATCGCGTTGCCGCGCCACATCAATAGAACTTACTGATTCTTGTTTTTTATGCTCCACAGAGCTGAAGTGCGCCAGAGTGTGTCCATTGCTGATAATATCTGGGACCTTTGAGGACACTTTCCAAAATTCCGAGCTATACTTCTTGTAGGATTCTGTATCGTTTCTAGCATGCGCCTCCAGCAACTTCTCTGAGATCTCCGCGAGGCGTTGCAGCGCGGCGAATTGACTTTTGTGGAAGTACTCATCTCTGCCTTCAAGAAACTCTTTTCCCGCGTCAAATATAGCTTTGATTTTGGGCCGGTCGCACACGAAGACGATCTCCAGGTACTTGTCTTGGTCTCCACACTGTCCCCCGAGGCTGTAGTGCGTCGGTGGCGCTTCACATTCATCTTCTGCTTTCTTCAGCCAGTCGCTTTCGCTCAGGAACGTTCCTCTGGAGACAGGCGCCGTGGAGAGTCTGTCGGACCAAGATCCTTCGGGGACCGGGAGTTCTTCTGCGCGGATGTAGTCTAAGAAGGGATGGCTGGATTCAGGGTCCAGAGAGCTTACCTAGACACTTGAAGAGTTTCGTTTCAACTGTTTCACCATTCGTGGCATTCTCCCACCGGTACCTATGTACCGGGAAAGTCCTTGTCTCGTTCAGGTCGACTCCATAGGAAACATTACGGTAGGCATGTCGACATAACTGGGCAACTGATTCGAAACCACAGTCTTTACCATAAGCAGAGTGGATGTCGATGACGTCGATGATGTCGATGACGTCGATGACGACGTTGATGAATTTGGACTGATCGGTGGACAATTTAAAAGTTTATGGACGATCGTTAAAGCTTTGACTTATGCCGCAGGCGAGGACCTTCTCGTAGGCGACGGAGGCGAGCGAACATTCGAGAAGGAGAAGGAGAGCGGCCAATGGGCCGATGATCGATCGCATCGTGGATCGGACAACTATGAGCGGGAAGTATTCTCCGTGCCCACTACTTGAAATGTGCTAATCGCGAAGGAAGGTGCGAAAAGGAGGTGCTAGGGGTGAGACCTGACATCTTAATCACACACGTATCAGATTTGAAGGTGGTTATGAAAGTAGATGAAAGTACCTGCATTCAACCCAGTTTTGTTGGCTCTTCAGGCATAGGCTTGTAGCGCAAATAATCCTCTACCGTTACCGTAAACTGTGGAGAATGTTGCGACCTCTGGAAGCAGGGCCGTCGGATCAGACGAGATCTTTGCCGTCCTGTCCTCTTTTGGGATCAAGGATTTAGGCCTTGTCGGACACGACTCTCCTGTCAGTCCCGGTATGATTTACTTTACGTGTTGAAACATTTCTGTGACTTCTCTGCGCTCTCTCTTTTTCTCACACCGCTCTGAGGAGATGGTCGGCCCCGCATGGGCTCCTTGATCTTCGCCTCTTCTTCAGAGCCCTTCGGGGCTCATTCATTAGTGAATGTCCACCATGCCCTACTCTCTGACTGCTCTGCGCTCTCTGCTCAGATTTTGCTCAGGACCCTCCGTGGTCAATATTTTTGGAAAGGCCTTTGGGGTGGCAGCCCTTAGGCCGATAATTCTTCTGTGGTGACGATAGTCAGTTGTGTATTAACATACAATATTAAAAGAAAAAACACCAAGATCAAGAGACCAATGCCAAGACAATGACAAAGACCAAGACCGATACTTCAACAGCTTCCCCTAAGCGTCTGCTTTGAATATAATCAATGTTGAATAGGGTCTGTTGACGTTTCGGGGGCAGAGTCGCGAGTATCTAGCGTTGCCCAAGCGTCAACAAGGGTCGGGGGCATCCTTTGGCGCTCGAGGCCGTGACACGGACAGAGCAATGGCGATTTGAAAAGAGCGAAGGGCTCCACTTCCGGTCGATCGGAATTCCTCCCCCTCAGAAGAAGCACAATGGAGAGAAGGCGAGAAAAACAGAGTGTGATTTGCACGTTCCTTGATCGGATCTGAAGATGGTTCCGACGCTCTTCTGGGCGAAGAAGCAGCGAAGGAGACGATCAACCAAGCAGTGCATGGCCTTCTGGGATTCCGCGAAACTCCCGTGTCCAGCCCCGAGGCAGGTGTTCGTTCTTCGCCTCCTCGGTGGACTCTGAACTGGACTCCGACTGCAGAAGTGTCTTATCGCCGCCACAGAGGAACAGCCGAGCGCGGGAGTGTGGGAAACAGAAGTGGGCAGATGACCTTAGCACACGGTACGGTAGGACCTGTGGGAACGAGACGAGACAGTTCCCCTGAGGAGACGGTGCGCGTCTCGGATTCCGCGTGGGATCGTCTTCGACTCCGGGCAGCTCGGAGTCTTCGGAGTTGATTGTTCCGGGCGGGCGTTCCGAGAATAGAAGACAAGCGCTGCATGATAACACCACCAAGTGCGGGACGTGTCCGCACCTGCCGCTCGGCCAGTCCGGCCGGGGCCGAACCCATCGTGATCCTGCCCATGACCACCGCCAGCCTGGACGTGGGCATCGTCCGCCCGGCGAACCCTTGGTTCGTCCAGCTGCACATCCGCTCGGCGACGCTCTCCAGCCGCAGTCTGCAGTTCCGCACGGCTTCCCTGGTGGTACGTCGCCTTTGTTCCGCTCTCTAATCACCGCCGCTTGCAGATTGAGTTCCGAACGCGCTACGGGAACGATGTGGCGAGCACCCAGAGCAAGATCGGCGTCATCGACGAGGACAACCGCGTGGTATTCGACAAACTCGTGCTGCTGTAGGTTCTTTTTTCGTTTCTTTAGGTTTAAATTGTGTGCGAAAATGATACGGTGCTCTAATCATACTTAGATAGGCTTCTCAGGCCAAATTTACTCCCTTTTATGCTTTGGAAATGTGCTGATGCTGTATGTTCTTCATTTGATTCATTTGTGCCGCAGAATTTTGTTCTATTTTTAGCCCTAGATAAGGCAAAGAATGAACTGAAAAAGTTAATCATCAATGAGCTGAATTTCGTATAGGTTCTTCATTTTGTTGAAGGTGCGTTACTGTAGGGCTAAGCTAGCTTTCAAACTATGCAGAGAGACGCTTATTTCTTGGCCCTTCCTATTCCAGAAGTTCTGCTTTTGCAATATTATGAAAAGTGAGTGAAATTAACTCCAGAAGCCAGGTGAAATTACCCGAAAACATTGTTTACAGCTCCACTCTTCCAGGGTCCTTCCCATTTTAGAAACCCCGATAAGAGATTCTTGCGAAATTAACCATCTTCCCGTTTAGGAACATAACACAGGAATCGGTGACCTTCCGTCTGCTGTGCTACTCGCGCTACACGGGGTAAGCGGCGCCCTCGGGCCGATAACAACTAATCCTCCCCTCTTTAGCGAACCCGTCCTCCACGGCTACAGCCATGTCACAACGGAGACGTTCCTCCAGAGCAGAGCGCCTTCAGCCAAAGTTCTCCTCGTGCGGTCGACCTTCCGGGGCCGCATGCCCATCTCTCCGCCGAGCTGCTACTCCCCGGTGGCGAGCACCAGCAACTCTACGCCGCGGACCCACTTCTGCTTGGGGCGAGTGTCGAAGTCAACCTCCACGCTGCCGCCCCGCGTCTATCAGCACTTCAGGAGAGCCGATTCAGATGACTCCGTTGACGACCCCTTCGAGCGAAGACTGACCGCGGGCGGCTGCTTCCGCTCCAGAAGAAGCTGTGCCAGTGAGGCGGAGCTCCGGGATTCGTCGAGTGGAGACGAGGCCCGGGAGCCGGAGGCGAAGCTGCCCGACTATCTCTCGATGACGTGTCCCGCGAAGGCGCTCCCGAATGTTCCCAAAAAACGGTTCACACTCGCCTCCATCCCGCGGGCGGTCAAGTCGGCGCTACGGATACAGAAGTCCCCGAAGACGCGCCGCTGTGCGGAGATGTCCGAGAGCGAGCTCTCCCATTGGAAGTCCTTCGAGGTCGTCGTCAATGATAAAGGTGAGCGGTTATTTTGAGCGTTGGCTGGAGCTAATATCAGTTACGCTCGTCGTATTTGACCTTTAGAATCTAAAGACAAAATTACATTTGGCCTTTCCTTGTAAAGTCAATTTCTTTACTCAAAGGAAAGTGCATTCCCATCAGTCGTAAAGAACTCAATCGATAGACGTTATCGTTATCCTTCTTCAGAGGGGTTCGAGTCACTGCGGAGCCACATGGAAGACGAGAAAAACGAAGAGAACCTCGACTTCTGGGAGCACTGCCGCCAGCTGGAAGAGGAATGGAACGACGACGCGGCGACGCTCCTGTACGAGGAGTTTATCAAGGCCGACGCTCCCAGAGAGGTTGGTGCCTTCTCCTCCTTCTGAGCATAATACCATCGACGTTTAGGTGAACCTCGACTGCGACATCCGCAAGATGCTGGCCTCCTCCCTGACGACGGAATCCATAGAAGCCGCGAGAAGACAGATAGGAAGCTTGATCGAGAGGGACCCGTTCCCGAGGTTCCTGAAGACGCAAAGATTTTTGAATTTAGTCCACGCGAAGACCGCCGCCGAAGTAAAGTAATAGTTTAATTGTCGTTTGCTTCATTGTCACAAGATTTTATGTTACCTCTGCCGGCGAGGGCTGGCAGAGTTTTTCCACATACACCTGAGAGGTGAGAGTTGACCCTACATTGTATACAAAGCACCCCGGATGTCATCGGGTACGTCCCGAATTTGCAATAAAGTCCCTATTGTCATGGTTAGGGTACTGTAATGAACAGTTGGGTGCCACCTTCGACCTTTAGACTCGAAAAGTAGGGCAGAACTGACATCTTAGGCAGACAGAGACAGCTCAGCTAGACAGAGAGACACATCGGGCAGTCGCTCCTTCGTGGAGTACCCATCCCATTTCCATAATCGGATGCACGGGGTAACCTAGCGATAGGAAAAAAACGGACCGTAATATAAAAAACCGGTCCGAAATTAAAATTCCGAGCCATCCCAATCGCATACATCTCCTCCCCCTCCCTTAGGACACAACACATAGTAGTAACAAAGACTTTAATCACGAAGAAAGGTGAGGCTGAGCCTCACAGCAGATTTACAATATAAAACAACACTTAAAACATGAAACCAATCATCCAATGACAGTGAGTACAGCAGACGAGATTGGGGGAATGCCATAGCCGTGAACCATGTTAACCGGTGTGATTGAGCAGCGCCTACTTGGTCTGCTCCCTGCGCTTCTGCTCGCCATTCATCGCCATCGTCACGATCTTCCTGGTGTCGCCTTCAGGGTGCGGGTGCTTGTGGTCGACCTGCTCCGCCTTGGTGCGCTTTCCTCCGTTGTTCTTGGTAGGGTCGATCTGGCCCTGCTCGTACTCGGCAGCGAGTTGTTCAGCCTTGCTATCCATCTGGAAAAAAGGAAAACGATGATTAAGAAGCTCGGTTTTTGGTAACGCGACTGAACGTGGGAACTGTTTGCTTTGCAAGGACAGAGTTGTCTAGACTGCAGACACACGGCACGCGCTCACTCCTGTCTCGGCAAAACAGAGGGCAGTCGACGCGCAACCCCGTCACTGTTAAAAAGAAAGGCTCCCCCTTGGCGACAGTCCTGTCCAGCAGGGAGAGAGCCACGGATACATGTGTCGACATGGTATCGACAATGTTTACGGTTATCAGAGAGCGAAGGGAGAGGGACCAAGAGGGGAGGACGACCGTCGGCCGACTGGCGTCGAATCAATAAAGCACGCAAACAAACCTCGCCTGTGGAAAACAGAGGAGATCATGTGAGAAACCAGTTCAGATTAGAGGTACGCGTTAGGAATCAGCACGTAGAGGAGCATCTCAGGTGGGCTCGCCGAGAGAAGAACTGCGACTAAGGGAGTCGGCGGAAGGCCCGAGTAGCAATAACAAACCGAGCGAAGGACATTAAACGCGGCGCGAAGGAGGCGCGACCGGGAGGATACGTGACAAACAAAGACGGTTCCGATCGACACAGAAGTTGGGAGGATCGGAAGGTTTTGTGCTTATTTTTCGACTGCGCTAGAGGCTAGAAGAAGCACAAGAAGACAGGCGAAATATATATAGGAGTGTCGCACCCTAATATTGCACTTAAAAGGGATTCTTTCCTTTGTTCGCCTTTTATGGCTGGGAAACATTACAATAAGGCGAAGGAAAGCAAAACAGGGAAGGAAGAAGGTGTTTTGATCTCGATCTGAATATAAGGCAAAGGAGCCATTCTCCCAGCGCCTTTTTTTGCCTAAAAACAAGTAGGAACTGTTACAAAAGACAGAACAAGGAAGAAGCAGGCAATGAACGCGCTCCATCGCGGCTATTTGAGAGATCGAGCGATCCCCGGGTCACGCCTTCCTTGAATTCTAGAAACAAGCAGAAAATTCCACCCACAACCTGGAAGCAATGAACAAACAAAAAGAGCAAAAAGTGATCGCTAAAACGGCTCGACCTTATCACCCATGACAGCCCCCGTTTGAGTCCCCTCGTGAACACTTCCCCATGTGATGGAGGAGAGTATTCTCGGGGCGCAAAACACCGCATTTGGGCAGCGGAGAGAGAACACGATCGAAGCAGAGCGAGAAAAGCATTTGAACGATGATGCGGGCGCCGAAAAGGAACAGCGGCGCCAAGCAGCCGAGTAACCCGGAAGCCTCCGCGTTAGGCGCCACCGCCTGCTTCTAGAAGCCCGACCAAGTTCTTCACCGCGGGATCTGCAAGTTCGATAGGGAAGCCTGCACTCCCGGGACGATCGAGCCACACGTGCGATCTTTCCTCTGGAAGGATGCTTGTGGCGAGAGACAAACAACTCGCGCTGGCGACGGCGCCATGGGAAGAAGGAGGCGGGGCGCCGGCGTGTTGTTCCACTGCACGTCGACTGTAGGATTCTGGACTCTTTTCAGAAGTGTGTGGTAATCTTAATCGCTCACTTAACACTCCAGCGGACTCCACACGAATACCCAAATCTGGCGAGAAGGACTTTGCCCCCCAAGGACTTGATCTTCGGCCTATGTCGAGAGCTGTGAAGTGAAGGGTGTTTGTTCACCTTCGTCCTTCTGATCTATGGTCGCCATCCAGATGGTTTACAACGTGCCGCTCGCGATATATCTATGGCGATGACGCAACTTCTCCCTGAATCACAGAGGCGCCGGTCATGTGAGCTATTCACGAGGATCGTCAGGATCAGCAGATGATCGAACAGCTGAACGAAGCATCTCTTCGAAGCGGTCTGAAGATAAACCACGGAAAAACGAAGATCTTGGCAACAGAGCACGCGTCGATAAAGCTGAATGGCGAAGAACTCGAACAA